>JAODAL010003756.1:0-167835 GCA_025379985.1 Phyllomedusa bahiana
TTCCCCCTGCCCTACAGTCGGGTCTTGTCTGCCCCTGAAGCGGCGGGATAAACAGGGAGCAAAGATTTTTTCCCCCTTGCCCAAACCATTTCCAGCCCCTGATCTGACCCTAAATAGGGCTAAATAACAGGGAGAAATGCAATTAGTATAAGAGAAGATCCGTTTTAGCGGCAGTGTGTCTGTGGGGCCCTTCCCTTGACCTGCAGGGGGCCACAGGTGCCTGCAGCAGTAATAATCCTATGACTCATGTGCCAACATATTTTTGCCTCTCACTAATTGACAGGTTATTGGACGGTGTGAGCTCTGTGATGTTTTTGGGATTACTGCGTCGCCCTCTGACCCCCTGCGCTCTCATCATCTTCAGCCTTTGAGCTGTCCTATTTCGAAGACTCGGCCATCTGGCAAGATCTTGAGCTGCCGCTATCTGGGGAAATGCGCATTTAGCGGGCAGCACAATCAGGAGGAGCAGTGTCTTCTAGATTTCATAAAAATGACCCCGCTGGGATTTAATCATTTTTCCCATAGCCCTTTAGTGATGAAAAACTTAGGGGCCGGGCCCGGGGGGCGGGAAAAACAAATCCCTCTGTTTTCCAATCAGAAGGTAAAGGGCTGCCGCCCCCCTTCCCAAATTGTCGGAGATTTCCCCCCCCGGGGGCACGGGGCGCCTTTTTCTACAGGGGCTTTACAATACATGGAAACCCTCTAAAGAAAGGCTTTTAAAAGGCTATCTACAATAAAAATGAAAAATAACTTTGAATTTTTTGGGTTCACATGTTTTAAAAAAAAAAATGCTTTTATGCCACCCCGGGCTTACAAATTTTTTTCTAAAGGGGGGTTGGCCCGCTCTTTTTTTACCTCTCCTAAGTAAAAATTAAAAACTTCTCATGGGTTCAACCGACCTCCTAATCCGGGAGAGAAAAATAAATAAATAAAAAAAAAAAATAAATAAAACCCCCAAACCTTGCAAGCACACCCCTCTGATATAAATACCTGGGGAAAGTGGGGGGGTAAAAGGGGGGCCCAAAAATGGAGCACCCATTCCCCCCCCTTTAAAAATTTTAAAAAGCAATATATCCCAAAGTAAAAAGTAAATTTTCGGGCAAAAAAAAAAAAATTTTTAAAAAAACACAATTTTGAACCGGGGTTGCCATTTGGATTTGGGTTGCGGCATTTTATAATATCCACACGCAACCATTACTAGGGGCCCACACCAGCTGAAAGGGCTTTACAATACAGGGAAAACCTCAAAGAAGCATTTATGCTATCTACATGAAAAAAAAAACAACTTTGAAAATTCTTAGTTCACATTTTTTGATCAAAAAATGCTTAAGCCACCCCTGGCTTAAAAAGGGGGTTTTCTCAAAATTTTTTTTTTTTCTCTCTGGATTAAAAGGGGGTGGTTTTACCCAAATGAAAAAAGTCTTGGGAAATTTTACTCTGAGAGGTTTAAAATAGAGTAGGACCCACACGCCTTGAGATCCCGTTGTAAGCCGGGGGGGGCTTAAGCATTTTTTTGATCAAAACGAAGGGGGGGAACTAAAAAATTTTAAAAGTTTTTTTTTCTTCCTTTTCAGGGCCCCCTTTCCTTTTCCCCCAAAATTTAAAATGATCAAAGTTTCCCTTTAATCGTCCCTAAATTCTGTTTTTTTTTTTTTTCAGTTAAAAACTGCTTCTGCGCGAAACCCCCAATAAAGGCCGAAAAAAATTTTCCTTTCTGTGGGTTTTTAAAAAGGGGATTCCCCCCCAAGTAAAAATTTTTTGTGGGAAGCTCGAAAATTAATTTTTAAAAAATTTTTTTAGCTGCTTCCTTATTTATAAACATACTTTTTACAGTCGTCCCCCTCAGGTTTGGGAAAGCCCCCCCGTGCTCAAAAAAAGCCCCGCTCCTTTCCCGGCAGGTTCTCCGCTGTTTTTTGTAATCACAACACTCACTGGTGAGTGTTTAAACCCCAGGGGCGGTTAAATTTCTCCCCCCCCATCCCCCCCTTTGTCCTCCTTAGTTACCACACACCCCTCACTGCTGAGCGGGTGTTTAACCCCATGTGTATAATTCTACTCCCGTCCCTTGGGAAACTCCTTTTTGTAACCCCCACAAAAACTCACTGCTGAGGGAAGTGTTCAATCCCAAAGGGGCGGGCATTCTATCCCTCCCCTCCCCCCCCTGTATTCCTTAGTAAACCACAAAAGTTCCCTGCTGAGCGAGTTTTTTAAAACCCCCGGTTTCTGTTATTCAAATCCCCTCCTCTGACTCCTTTTTAATCACACCCACTCACTGGAGCGACGTGTTTTAACCCCGATTTCTGTCATTCTACCTCCCCTCCTTGTACTCCTTAAATAAATCCCCACCCCACTCATGCGAGCAGTGTTTAACCCCAAAGGCTGTTTATTCTACTCTCATCCCCCCCTTTTTTTCCTTAGTAATTAGTCCCCCACAGTTTTCAAATAAAAAGAAAAAAAAAGGGCAACCCCGGTAAGTTTTCATTGAGGAAAAAAAAAAAAAAATCCCCCCATTTTTGGGTTCCCCCCTTCAAATTTTTTGAAAAAGGGGTGGGAAAACCCCCCATGCTGGAAAAAGGGGAAGAAGACCCCCAACCCCCCCCGGGTATAATTGTTGTTTTCCCCTTCCAAAAATTTTCCCCCCCTATTTTAGATTACTTTACATAAACAACCTTTGTTTGACTACAGGAATCAGGATGGGGTACCTGTGGGGGAAAAGGGGATTTTGGGGTGTTTAAGCCTCTGGGGCACAAAGCTTTGGGAGTTCAAAAAATTTCAAAGTCTCCTTTTGAAAAAAAAAAAGCTGAAAAGAGGACAACACGGGCAAGAAATGTCTTTGGGGGTTTTAAAACCCCTTTAAAAGGGAAAAAAAAAACCTTTACCCTTTCCTCTTTTTTTAAACACTACTTTTTTTCCAAACGCTTGGGAAGAGCCCCCCCCCGCCCCCTCCCCCGTCCCCCCCCATGGGGTTTACAACACAAACAAAGGAAACCCCAAAAAGCCCCGCAGCCCAATACTGGGCCCCCCTTGGGGCATGCCCCGGAATGTGGAATGGTTTAGGAGATTGCTGTATTTAAAGTAACATCAAATTAGGGAAAATTTTAGAGGGAACACTGGGGGCTCTTACGCACTGGAGGCGATGGGGATGGGAGAGGTTAAAGGGAGGGTTTTAAATTTTTTATTTTTAAATTAGTGGAAGGTTTTTAAAAAATCCTTTTGGAAAAATCCTTTAAAAAAAATTTTATAGTGCCCCTGCTATAATTAAAAAAGTTTTTACCTTTTTTAAAACCATTCAAAAGGTTTTAGAAGAATAAAAAAATCAAAGGGGGGGGATGGCCCTTTTTGGGCTGATTTTAATTTTTATGGGGAGCTTTTCGGGGAGTACTGGCTCCCTTCTTTTAAAAAACTGATGTTATACAAAAAAAATGAAAAATTTACAGACTTTTTTTACCAAAAAAAAAACCTGGACCTTTTTGAAAGCTTTGGGGAGCTTACAGTAAAAAACCGGGGGGTAAAAAAAGAAAATTAAAACCCAAATTCCCCTTTACCCGCTCCACCCCTGGGCCTACATGCATAAAAGACAGAAGGCTGTTTGTTTTGTGCAAAGTGGGCCCAAAAGCACTATCCCGTCCTGGTAAAAACAGTGAGAAAACGCAGTATTGGGAAAATTTGGGCCCCCGATCTAACAAACCCTTGAAGGGAATAATTATCATGACGAGTTTAAAAATAAAAAAACAGTGGAAATCTCGTAAATTTAAAAGCTTGCAGCGTGCTATACAGAGTCTGTTGAAAAAAACTGGGAGCCCTGGGGGGCAATAAAGTCTTTTTTCCCCTACCTCCGAGTTTGTAGAATTTCGGGAAATTCCCCTGGGGGCCTTTCATTTTTTTCACCTCTGTGGTTTGAGTAGTTTGTTTTTCTAGAAAGCCCCTGGGAGATACATTTTTCACCCCCGTCGAGTAGTAGATGCTGGATGCCCTGGGATGATACAGTCTTCACCTCCCCCGTTTTGAGGGAGTAAAAGTGGAATTTCTCTGGGACAATACAGTCTTCACCTTAAACCCGCCCAGTAGTAGAGGGATTCCCTGGGGGACCAAAACAGTCTTCACCTCCCCTTTTTTTAGTAAATAGTGCCTTTTGGAAAAACCCCGGGACAAAAAAACAGTCTTTTTACCTCCCCCGTCTAGGGAGTAGAAAGGGGTTTGGAAAAGCCCCTGGGGCCTTAAAGTCTTCCCCCCCTACCTGGAGTAAAAGTAGAAAATGCGGATGCCCCCGGGATGATACAAAATTTTTCCCCCCTTCCCGTACTAAATGTAGATGGGTGGGGATGCCCTGGGACAATACAGTCTTCACCTCCCTGCCCCCCAAAAATTTGTAGAAAGCTTGGGTTTCCCCGGGACAATACAGTTTTCAAACCTCCCCCGCCAGTAAATAGATGCTGGAAAGCCCCGGGACCATACGTTTTTCACCTTCTGCCGGAAATAGTAGAGCTGGATGCCCTTGGGGGCAATACCCGTTTTTTCCCCCTCCCTGTCTAGTTTGTAATTCTGGGATGGGCCCCGGGGCAAATAAAAGTTTTTCAAACCCACCGCCCAGTGTATTTCTGGATGCTTTGGGGCAATTAAAAATCTTCACCCTTTCCTGCCGGGGTTTGTAAAATGCTGGATGCCCTGGGACAATACAGTCTTCACCTACCTTGGGCCCAGTAAGGGGAAAGCTGGATTGGGCCCCGGGGGCAAATAAGTCCCTTCCCCCCCCGTTTTTGTTTAGATTTCTGGATGCCCTGGGACAATACAGTCTTCACCTCCCTGTCGAGTAGTAGATGCTAAAGCCCTGGGGGGCAATACGTCTTCAAACCCCCCTGCCGGGGGTAGTGGAAAGCTGGTTTCCCTTTGGGGTGAAAAGTTCCCTTTACCTTTCCCCGCCTTTTTAGTAAAATGCTGGATGCCCTGAGGCAAAACGTCTTCAACCCCCCCTGTCGAGTTTAGATGCTTTGAATTGGGGCCCCGGGGGCTATATAGCTTCCCCCTCCCCGTCTAGTTTGTAGATGCTGGATGGCCCTGGGACAAAAACAGTCTTTTTTCCCCCCCTGTTTTGGTTTTAGATGCTGGATGCCCTGGGACCATACAAGGGCCTTTACCTCCCCCGCCAAGTGGGAGGGTTTCTGGTTTTCCCCCGGGACAAAAAGTTTCACCTACGTTTGTAGTAATGGGTAAAAAGCCCTGGGGGCAATACAGGGCTTCCCCCTCCCCCGTCTAGTAGTAAAAATGCTGATCCCTGGGCAATTAGCTTCACCTCCCTCCTTAAATTTTTAGATGCTGGAAGGGCCCTTGGGGCAATACCCGTTTTTACCTCCCTGCCGAGTAGTGGGTGCTGGATCCCTGGGCAATACGTCTTCACCCCCTGCCCAGGTTTGTAGTTGCTGGATGGCCCCCGGGGGCCATACATCTTCCAAACCCACCTGCCCCAGATTAGTAGACTGGAATTTCCCTGGGAAAAATACAAAAAATTTACCCCCCCTGCCGGGGTAGTAAAATGCCCGGAAAGCCCTGGGACAATTACCAGGGCTTCACCCCACCTTTTCGGGAATAGTAGAAATTGCTGGTTTTCCCCCGGGGAAAAAATTCCTTTTCCCCCAAACCCCTTGTCGAATAAGTAGATGTGATGCCCTGGGACAAAAACAAGTCCCTTTAACCTACCTGTCGGGAAAAGTAAAATTCCCGCGATGCCCTTGGGGGCAATACAAGTCTTCACCTTCCCGTCGAGTTAAAATTTGATGCTGAATTTCCCTGGGGGACAATACAGCTTCAAAACCCAAACCGCCGAAATATTTAAATTTTGGATGCCCTGGGACAATACAGACTTCACCTCCCTGTCGAGTAGTAGATGCTGGATGCCCTGGGACAATACAGTCTTCACCTCCCTGTCTAGTAGTAGATGCTGGATGCCCTGGGACAATACAGTCTTCACCTCCCTGCCCCAGTATTGATGCTGGATTTCCCCTTTTGGGGGTACAGCTTCACCTCTGTGTGAGTAGTAGATTCCGGATGCCGGGGACAAAACAGTCTTCCCCCCCCTTCCTTTGGGCCAGCCAAAAATTGCCTTGATTGGGGGGTTTAAAAAACCCCCGGGCCCCTTCCCCCCTTTCCTGGGCGAAGCAGCCCCCGAAAACCAAAATGCCCTGGGGTTAAAAGAATTGGGCTCCACTCCCCCGTTCTTTTTTCCGGGTCAGTCCCCCCGATTAAAAGGAATTTTCGTTTAAAAAAAAAAAATTTTCCACTTCTATTCTGGGGGAAAAATTTTTAACCCCTTTCCCTCTAAATGGGAAAGGTTGTTTTCCCTAAATCCCCCCTGGAAAATATTTAACCCCGGTAAAACCCCGCTGTTCCCCCTTTTCCCCCCTAAATTTATTTTTACAGCCCCCCCACAAACCAATTAAAAGGGAAAATTATTTTATTTCAGCAACACTTAATTTCAGGAATCCCCCTCAAAAAAAAAGAAATTTAAACCCGCTCATTCCCCCAGGCCCCCCTCCCCCAGGAAGCCTTTCTCATTCCCCCGGTGGGGAAAATTTGGGGGAAAAAAGGGGAAAACAAATTTTTGAGGCCCCGGGGTGTGTGACCCAAAATAGGGAAAAATGTTTCATAAGTGAAAACCCTGCAAAGTTTGTGGCTGCTTAAAAGAGACCCGCCACTTTTAGAGGTTTAGGGCCATAAAGGGGTTTTTAGGTTCTGGGGAAACCTTTCCCTAATCGATCCTTAACCCCTTAAGCCGAACGCCTGAAAAGTACTTCATGACCAGAAATTTTTTTAGTTTTTGCCTCCTTGCTTTTCAACAGTTGTACATTTTTAATTTTTTCAATGACGTAGGTGTATGAGGCCTCGTTTTATTCGAGACCATGTGTAATTTATGGGGGAATAGTTTAAGTTCACTTATAAAAAAAAAAAATTGCAGAATTTTTTTTCAATATTTTTTTTATTTTTTAAATTTTTTTACACCATATTTCACACTTAATTCTACAGGCTATTATGGTTGTGTGGATACCTAATATTCATAGTTTTTTTTTGTGTGTAATGTATGCACAATTATTTTTTATTAAATATTTTTTTTTTTATTTTTTTTTTTTTCATTTTTTTTTAAGCTTTTTACTTTTTTTTCTTAAATCCCATGAAAGGAGAACTGTTTTACTTCTCTTTTTTTTTTTTTTCACACTTCGTAATGTATAAGCATATTCATATATGCTAATACATTATAATCTGTTTCAGTCTGACACAGGCAGTGATCAGGACAGCACACAGGCTGCCCTGATCACTGGCTTGTTACACAGGCAGTCCTGGGGCTACTCTAGGTCCCCAGGGCTGACTGTGCAGCCATTCCCCAGGCTCTGTCGGGTCATCAGGTGTTCCGATCACCCGACAGAGCTGAGAAACCCTTTGCGGTAACGCACTGCCGCAATCAAAGGGTTAAAGCACCAGGGTGCAGAGGGTTCTCCTGCTCCCCGGTGCTTGCAGGAGATTCTCTGGGATCAGGGCTGTGTAGTATAGCCCTGATCTCAGCGCTGCTGCCGCGCCCGGAGCCGCAAATCCCGATATCTGCAGCGACACCAAAAGACGTCGCTGCAGACGAACGACCTGAGATGCCCGCCGTCAAAAGATGGTGGGTGGTCGTTAAGGGGTTAATGTGCATGTCTGTTTTCCCTGCAGTGCCCCCAAAGTGAGGATGAAGCATTGCAGGACACTTTTGGTTCCCAAATGATGCTTTTGGTCCTCAGGAGCTGAGATCCATGCCTTAGGTATTCAGGTTTACCTACAAATTGAAAATCAGCCCCTATTCACTGAAGCATTCCCTCTAGGACTGAGGCCCGGACTATGGGATGATTTTCACTGCTGAATGTGTTATCGAAGGTGAAATAAAAATAATCATGACACTATTTGTCTAAGTGCAACAGAAATCCGTGGTAGATGTTTCACAGCCATCACAGGGTGCTGACATTACTTTACCCTGGACGATATTATACGCTTCCTCGTGATTTGAACTTTCAAAGGGAGCTCATGAGACCCTATATAACATCATATTGGGGTCTGAGAGGCCAGACATTAATACTTTAATCTAGGTTCCCCCTTACTAAGGCTCATTTATCCTCAGTCTATAGTTACATAGTTAGTACGGTTGTTGAAAAAACAAAGGGTGGGGAAAGATGTGGATGAAGGGAGGGGTAGGGGGAATTTGTTAGCTTTGTTTCCCTCCATTGATGAACCCATAAGGCAAGAACCAATCTGCAAAAAATGAATATTCATTTCTGATCCCAAAGTTGTGATCAGACTGGATCTGGATATTTAACATGGCAACATAAGTATTTCTATTTTTCTAGTTTTAAGTTATCTAAGCCTTTCTTGAAACCCTCAAATGTTCCTGCTGTGACCAGCTCCTCAGGCAGACTAGTCAGGACATTCACAGTTCTCATAGTGAAGAAGGCTTTTCTCCTTTGGAGATTGAATCCTTTTCTTCTCCAGACGGAGGAGGCGTCTTCTTTGTGTTCTGAGGGGCTTTACATGAAATGGCTATGTTTCCCATACTTTTTGTATGGGCCATTTATATACTTTTATAAATTAATCATGTCCCCCCGAAGCCGTCTTTTCTCAAGACTAAATAAGTTTAATTCTTTTAACCTCTCCTCATAACTAAGAATCTCTATTCCCCTTTTTAGTTTGGTTGCTCGTCTTTGCACTCTCTCTAGCTCCCTTACATCCTTTCTATGAACTGGAGCCCAAAACGGAACAGCATATTTCAAGTGAGACCACACCCGTGCTTCCTATAGCAGCATCTATATCTATATCATCATCTTCTTTTTCTCGCTGATGGTTTATTGATCTGTACTTTTATAATTCTTCTGCCCTTGTTGTAATGGAAATTCACTTTCCATGCACTGATGTCCGGGTGAGCCTTGTATTTAGAAACACCAGCCAATGAGAAGAGGCAGAGGGGAGGAATAGAGTAACAACCTAAACCAATTAGGGGTTCAGGAGGTGGGTTTTAGACTACCATAGGGTACATCCAGACCACAAGTAAAATATACTGGTCAGATTCTCATCAGATTCTACCATTAAAAATTAGTATTTCATGTGGATTTTAGGTTGTTTTTTTCCGGCGGATTTGCAGTCCTATTCAGGTCTATGAGGCTTTGAAGTGGAATACGACAGAAGAATGTTTTTTACAACCAAGAAAATATGCGCTGTATGAACTACAACATGTATTTTCTATTGAGGTCAATGGGGATGATTTACTTTCAGCTTTAGACGAGTATTTCAAGTAAGAATCTGCATGGATTCCGACGTGAATTACTCGTCGTGTGGACGGAGCCTTGGTCTCCTTGTAGACACTGTAGTTAAGCTGTTGTAACAGACCAAAACTGGAAAATACACAGCAGGTAAACATCCCCTAGGGTTACTGATTAAGTACCCATATTTGTTTAAGATAATGACTATGTAGTCACTGTGATAATGAGCAATTCTTAAAGGGGTTTTCTCATGACATTGATTCATCTTACCTCAGTCCTGTTTTCACTTTGCATTCACGGGCTTGAATATTCAGTGTTTACTGGCTTCCACCAGGCTGCAGTAGAAGCCAGGTCTGTAGCTATAGCAACCAGTGCTGGCAGCCTATCAGGAGAGATCATACAGGTCTGTAGCTATAGCAACCAGCACTGGCAGCCTATCAGGAGAGATCACACAGGTCTGTAGCTATAGCAACCAGTGCTGGCAGCCTGTCAGGAGAGATCGTACAGGTCTGTAGTATAGAATCAGTAGGGCAGCCTTTAGGAAGTCGTACAGGTCTGTAGCTATAGCGACCAGTGCTGGCAGCCTATCAGGAGAGATCAAACAGGTCTGTAGCTATAGCGACCTGAAGAGCTGATGCAGCCCATACAAGAGGGGATATCTAGGAATAGGTCGGACACTGTTAATGGACACATATTGGAAGTGACTTGTTTTTGCAAGATCTTTAACATAAAAAGCAGCGATCCCTGTAGTGAGACAACCCATTTAAGCTAGCCATGGAGTCCACTGGCGAGTATAAGTTCTAGGCTGGGTTGATGGGATCTCATTTGCCCTTAAAGGGGTTGTCCCGTCTCACTAAGCCTGTTTCTTCTGCTGTAAGTAGTATTACATACAGTAGTTTGTAAGGCCAGAAGATAAAGTGGTGCCGCACACCTTTTGGGTATAGCGGGTGCTCAGTGGAAAGCCAACGGCTACAGTCCAATATATAGAAAATCTACAGCACTCCTTCAGTAATAGCAGTTAATGCAATTTATTGAATCACAAAGTAGAACATCAGCTCTCCATTGAGATATATTTAGGCAAATGGTAAGGTAGATACGCCCACAATTCAGTCCGACTTTTCGGCCATGGTACGCCTTCCTAAGGGACAAAGCCAGTGGGAGGTGAGGAGCCTCCCTCAGCATAACTACAACTAGGAATATAACTGCCACAATCATGACTACCATCACTGCCAATGTAACCAACTGCATTACCACCATCACAGGTATCTACTAGTATGACCTACATTATTACCATAATGGCTACCAGTATACCCACCACCACCATCAGTCACCGTTACCAGTATCTACCAGTTTCACTGCCACCAGTGTCACCCTCACCACCACACCATGGCCAAAACGTCAGACTGAATTGTGGGCTTATCTACCTTATCATTTTGCCTACTATATCTCAATGGAGAGCTGATGTTCTACTTTGTGATTCAATAAAAATTACATTTCCTGCTATTATTGAAGGAGCGCCGTGGATTTTCTATATGCAGTTTGTAAGGCCGAAAAAAGACGGACGTCCATCCAGTTCAGCCTATTGTCCTTCCGTGTTGATCCAGAGGAAGGCAAAAGAAATCCCATGAGGTAGAAGCAATTAGATCAGGGCAGTGTTTCAGCTTCTGGGTATAATGTAAAATGTTCCCATTCACTGACTGCAATCGGAGATTATGAAATTGTATGAAATTAAAACAAAAAGCCTATAAAATAATCTTATTTCTTATTCATAAAGCCCTACTTAAAGGGGCGGGCGACAGTTTCACATATTGCTGTACACCTGACCAGAGGGCATAATTACCCCCTGCCCTGTCCATTGACCGTGACCTACAACACTCTCCAGAAATCAGCTTTGGACCTTTCCTATAAGCAGCTGTCGGTCTATATGTTGTAATTATATTGAGGGCTGAAGCGGTTGCTACTTCCTCGCTCGCAGACATTGAACATGCAGCGAGGCTGCTGCCAGGATTACATTTAATTAACCCCTGACCTCGGCATATTGTACAATCATATTATAAAATGTTAACCAGTGTGCGGGGAGCTGCCCCGGCTTCTCATTATTGCCACTTTCCTGCTAGGGAAAAAAATTCCATGCAAAGATTAGAACTGTTTCCTGGGGAGCATTGTGCGCCAGATCATGGGGATCTATTCCTGCTGACACATAGACTACGGATATTCAGTATTATCAAAGATGTATGGGACTTTGGAAACTAGAATAGGTAAGCATTTATTGGACCCATCCCTCTACTACACGGGTAAGGTAATTTCAGAAAATGCATAACTTGCCAGTGGGCGGTGGTGCCCTGCTGCTTTGTAAGACATCAAAGTTCAAGGCTTTTTGATGAGGATCAGATTTTAGGATCAGGGGAGAGGCATTGTAAAGTAGGCTATGGGCTCATCTGGGGTGTAGCATTTCAGGGAGCCTGGGGTGAAGAGACAGCAGTTTCATCTGGTTCCTGGTGCTTGAAGACCCTCAAAAGGAGCTTTAAAGGGGTTTTGCCACGAAGTAAAAATGACGTGGGAAGCTTGCAAATGAAATAACAAACATTTTCACCATTCATCATTATTAAAAATTCTGCACCGTTTTTGTTTTAGCTGCTCCTTTAGTGATCGATTTGTTTACAGCTCGTCTCCAGGGGAAACGACCAGGGCTGAGAGCTTCTCAGTCCTGGCGATCATGCTCGGACATCACCTCTCCTCTCAGGCAGCTACTGAGCGTTCAAA
Source organism: Phyllomedusa bahiana (assembly GCA_025379985.1). Lineage (NCBI taxonomy): Eukaryota > Metazoa > Chordata > Amphibia > Anura > Hylidae > Phyllomedusa > Phyllomedusa bahiana. The sequence continues at coordinate 12,036 of JAODAL010003756.1, forward strand.
CCCCAGGTGCTGTCATTCTACTTCTGTCCTCCTTAGTAATTAGTCAAACAGTACAAATAAATAAATAAAAAAGAAACATCAATCAGGTCTGTGCATTGATAAAGAGAAAAAAAAACACAGGTGTGGTTCCTACAGGGATTTGAACCTAGGATCCTTGTGCCTGGAGGCAAAAACATTGCCTCTCAGCTACTCACAATGCTTTACATAAACAGATCTTTCTTTGACCAGAGAGAGGAAAGGCATGGTGATGTCATCTTGCTGGGTTACATGATCTGCAATTCAAACAAATCCCACACACCCCCTTCTGAGTACAGAGAGCTGAAGAGCTGGAAGCAGGAGGTATGAAATGAGATCGAGGCAAAACCCCTTTGTCTAGAGTCCCCCTTTCTGCCCATGTTTGTAATAGTTTCAAAATGTACAATGATGTGTGGATTCCAGGCTCTTGAGCAGGCTAATACCTGGTCCCATCACAAAGCTCGTAACAAGTCCCAGGTGTTTCGGTATCTCCAGAGGTAACTGTTCACCAGTGATTGTGGATAGAGGTATCATCATTTAAGTCCCTTACAAGCTCAGTAGTAAGCTCTCTTTCACTGATAGCATAGGCCCTATCGCCTACAGGTATATACCGCTGTACACATAAGCTAAAGAAAGGAGAAGATCTGGCTACTCCGATTGCGCTAAGGTCTTTTTTTAACTTTGTCACCCATGTAATGTAAAACCACATTTTATTTCATATGGGGAGTGAAATTAACAGAGACTTAATGACATTTTGTAGACACATTTAATTACTTATTGGAATATTATCCACACCACAACCACCAGTATCACAACCACGATCACCCCCAACATCACCACTACTACTACCAACATCATCACAATTGCTGCCACCACCACAACCACCAGTATCACAACCACTATCACCCCCAACATCACCACTACTACTACCAACATCATCACAATTGCTGCCACCACCACAACTAACAATATCGCCACCATTACTGTCGCTGCCAATGCCACCACTATCAATGACACCACTACCAACAGCATCACCACCATCATAACTACCAGTATCGTCATTACCACTATCGCTGCCAATGCCACCATTATGACCAACAACATACCTACCCATAACACCACCACTTACATTATCACCATTAACATCCCACTATCACTGCCACTACCACAACTACCAGTATCGCCATTACCCCTATTGCTGCCAATGCCACCATTTGACCAACACCACAACTAGCTAGTAGCATCACCACCGCCATCACCACCATTACCACTGTCACTATCATTGCTATCACAAACCACAGTCTGTAATCGTATCACCACTACCACTATCGGCACTATGACAACAACCAGTATAACCACCACCACTGTCACTAACATTGCCATTGGCACCACCGCTGCCACTACTATCAGCATAACTACAACTAGGAGTATAACTTCCACTATCACGACTGCCATCACTACCAATGTAACCAATTCCATTATCACCATCACAGGTATCTACTAGTATGACCTCCATTATTACCATAGCGGCTACCAGTATCCCCACCACCACCACCATCATTGTCATCACCACATACAGTATCTGTCAATCTCCATTACCAGTATCTACCAGTTTCACTACCACCAGTGTTACCCTCGCCACAACTACCAATAGAATCACCATTACCACCACCAGTATCTCCATCACTACTATCGCCGCAAGTGCCACCACTAAGATCAACAAGACCATTCATAGCATCACAACTGATACCACTGTCCCCACCATGGCCATCACCAACTACCAGTATCACCACTGCTATCACACCATCACTACGACTACCTGTCTTGGCTTATGAATGTTTCCCTCTGAAAGTGCTGAAACTTGCTTTTGAGCAGTGAAATCCTTATTAAGATTCCCTTTGTGTGCGGCAGCAGGAGCAGCTTATTGTAAATGTTAGACAAATGGTCTTTGGCTCCAGCTGCTGCTACCTTGGATCCACAGATTGGTAATTGGTGGAGCTTCCATTTGACAGCTGTCATTGACTGTCTATCCACTCAAACCCTTGAATGTAAGTCCTCTCATCTCCCACTGATCAATGCATATCCGTGCTGACATCGGTCAGGTAGCACCTGGATCATACAATATTTTCATAGCCCGATAACGAGGCGTCTCCGCGGGAGACCGAACATATTCCGCCTATTTCGAATAAACACACAATAATTTGGCACTAAGGGTATAGAGAAGATTGCATTTGCTCTCAATGCTGCAGAATCGAGGGCAGCTATGAATCATAACAATACGGATCTATTTCTAAATCAAAAGCTAAAGAATCCAATTTTGTTATTCACGTAATTTTGCATCTATTCTGTATTATAAAAGATGAATGAACGTTCATTTGCCGGCATAAAAGACTATTGAAATTCGGTTGACAGGAATAAATCTTCTGCTTTGCACTTTCTTGACTCAAACTGTTAAGTGTTGGAGGTGGAATTTTTGCAGGTTGAAAATGAGTTGTTAAAAATGTTACATATGAGTGATGCTGGCTTGGCTAAATATCCCTTCTTGCTTTCCAAAGATCCAGTGGGTCAAAAGCAAATTGAGGATTTGCTACATCCAACAGAGGGCGCTAGAGCTTCTCAGCTCCTTTCCCATAATGCCTTGTGATATGCAGATGCTTCGTGGAGTGCAAAAAGGCCATTTCGAATCTCCACACGCCTATTTAGGCGCTCTCCCTAAGGAGAGATCTTCCCTTTGTTAAAAATGAAAAAGTTTGCAATAATGATGGACACATTTCCCTTGTGGCTGAAGTAATAGACCAAGTTAGTCTTGTCCATAGCTGGAATTTTTGGGGTAGAAAACCTGCTTCACTTAGATTCAGTAGGCTTCAGGTACTTCCAGGCAATGAGTAAAATTTACCTGTCATATTCTACTGTTAAACCACAATGGGTTCTTCAATGAGTATTTCATACGTTTTTTTGGGTTCATTTTTTTTTTCACGTCGGATTCCACGTCGCAAAATGTCAGTGGTTGAGGGGGACGGGCGAATCCACAAACCACGGACAGAACCGTCCCCCAAAACCACTGAAATTATTTCAAAATACCGTGTCCAAAACTCCATCTTTATGGGATTTTGGACACAGATCGGACATACAAATGTTTTGGACGCATTTTTGAAATCGATTAAAGAATGAACATTTTAAAAAAAATTTATACTCTAAAAAAACAACCGAGAAAATAGGGGTTGTATGAACTACATGTATTTTTTTTTTTTTTTTTAGGTCTATGGAGATGATTTTACTTTTGGGTTTAGAAGAGTAATTCGGATTCCGACTTACATGAAATACTTGTAATGTGGATGAGCATGTAGTTTTTGTGAGGGTTGGGGTTGGGTGGGAGTCGTCTCTTGCCCCATGTGGCCTCAATACCATCTATCTGACACAACACTTGTCTGACCTTATCCACCCAGTCGATTCCTCAATCATGAACTTTCGCTGGTTTCTCTCTTCTTGGCAATGCCCACATTTCCTTCTTTCTATCTTTAGTTTAGATTCTCCTTATAATCCAAACATTTCCCGTCCCCAACTTTTCTGTCCAAAGTGTGAAGATCGTCTCATAGAGGAATCCACAGAAAATGTGATATTTGTCAAGGATGCTTTTACAAATTGTGGCTGAGCGATGGTAGCCAAATGTAAATGACAGCTGATTGCCATGCCGCACGTGAACTTGCCATAGTATGAGGTTACTGTATTTTTCGGACTTTAAGACCCACCGGACCATAAGACGCACCTACCGGATTTTTCGGACTTTAAGACGATCCACCATTTTCCTCCCAAATTTGGGGGAAATAAAATGCGTCTTATAGTCCGAAAAATACGGTACAAAGATAAATGCAGCATGTCAATTAGTGGTAATCTGCATGTAGATACCATTGCACAGCCACATGTATAGACAACCTAAGGGTGCGTCCACACGCCACTATGCAAAACCACAAACCGCGGACAGAACCGTCCCCCAAAACCACTGAAATAATGGCAAATTACCGTCCGGATTCAAGATCTTGATATTGTGATAATACCAAATAAATAGAGCAAGTTCATTTACCTTTTAAACCTGATGATCAAATATTCCATTCACTACTTCTCTTCAGATTTACGTTAATTAGCTCATTTTTGTATATTTTTCTTCACATGTTTGGAAATTTGTTTCTTTAGTTTCGCTCTAAGACAATTGTCTGCATCGTTCCCAGTCTCGGTACCCAAAAAATCCCCACCATGTCTAATTACTGCACAAAGAAGCAACAATGCCAACATAATTACTTTAAGTGTAGCCAGATTAAGAAACTAATTAGTGATATGTTCCTTTGTAAAAGTTAACATTTTTTTTCCCCTGAATCGGCTCAAACCTCAAAGACCCCACAAGACTCCGGACCAACCCTCAAGCAAAGGTCTGATTTGGCCAAGGTTCTCTACAAATAGCCTTTGTGTAGGTGACGCAACCCGGCGAGATATGGATGGAAGATTAAGCAGCTTGTTTGTTAGAATTTGTTACATCTTACTTTTTCTCAAAGCCAAATTGTTTTTTAAATTAGGAACGCTCTAAGAAAGTACTTTTTTTTCCAGCCTGTCACCTGTCAGATAATGAATCGGTACATGCTGTTTATTTCTTCCAAGCAGCAGGCTGTAGAGTGAGACAATTAAAGTAGTCTATTAGCAGATGAGCGTGTTGGGTTGTTTTTGTAATTCTTGAATAGTTACTTGATTAAAAAGTTTGTTCGGCTTTGTTCTAGCCAGAAGTTCGGTACAACTTTGCATTCCTGTAACCTGGTAAATTGGCCATGTGTTTTGAGAGGCCATGTTGGTTCAGCCAGTGGTAGCCAACGTGGAGTAGGATGCGGCAAGTCAAATTCTACAGTCTCTTGGAAGAGTTAACAAAGTCCTAGAGCAACAAATCACTGCAAATAAGTATTGAGCCCTCATTAAAACATAACTTTTAATATTTCCTATAAAAAAAGACTCCATAAATACAACAAACATGTCACAAAACATATATTGAGTGGTGTGTCCACCTGTAAGCTTACTCAGGTGTGATGCCACCAAAACAATAAATATATTTAGGATACAACTCATGGTTTGTGTAATGATGCACCAGATAGTGGATCCACTGGACCGCCACGAGCGATGGACGGACCGCGCCAGGGAGTGGAATCTAAGTGGGTCCTGGTTTTCACCAGAGCCCGCCGCAAAGCGGGATGGTCTTGCTGCGGCGGGATTCCGCCAGGTCGCTGCCTCTGTCGTGGCCAGCTTGCGGCAGCAGCCAAGGTGCGGCCAGGTACTAAGAAGTCGGGTGAGGCGAGTAGTCGGAGACCAGCAGTCAGGTGGAGAGGCACGGCCGTAGACCGGAACCAGAGGATCGGAACACAGGACAAACACTACGGAACACTGAACAGAAGGCCATGAACACTAAGGATCCAGCGAGAGGCAGGAGGAAGTGTGCGGAATATATAGGGACAGCGCCCGGCAATGCCCAATTACCTGCGCACTGGCCCCTTAAATTTCAGAGAGCCGGCGTGCCCTAGGGAGCGCGCGCACCGGCCGGCAGCAGAGCGCAGGAGAGCAGTCGGGTAAGTAAGGCGCCAAGACCCAAGATGCGGGTCGCAGTGCCACCCGCAGATGCCAAGTGAGCACGGGTGCTCCTGCGGCTCTTGCTGTGACAGTTTGTTTGTCTTGGAGTCGATTAGGAATCCAAGATGGCATCCAGGATCACCATAACAAATTAGGAGATTATAATTCCTAAAGGGAGGAGTGAAACATTATATCCTGATACTAACCCTATAATGTCTCTATCCAAGGTGGGGATTTCACGATCAAGTCATAAATAATTTCCTCGGGAGGAGTTTAAAGGTTTTTTTTACCCAAAGGAATTATTTACCCCTTGGGCATCAATAATGCACTGTACTATATCCCATTTAGAATATCTCTACCATTTGAATTTTGTACTAGGGTGAGACAACGAGAGGTGGGGCGCCCTTGTCGGGGTCATACCACCACCTTGGGTAAAGACATCATAGGGTGAGTAGCAGGATATAATGTTTCACTCCTCTCTGTAGGGATTATATTCTCATATTTAGATATGGTGATCCAGGATGCTATCTTGGGTCCTTAATTGACTCCAAGACAACAAGCCATGAGTTGTATCCTAAAGATGGGGATGATTTTCCTTGGGAGGAGTTTTTATCCTAATGTGCGCCGTCTTTTGTCGGCGGCCTATCGAGCTTTTTTCCCGGACGTCTTTTGTGCATCAGGGAGCGGAAAACCTCTGCACCATCTTTAAGACCCTGATTTGTGGCTTTTGCTTTCCCAGCCAATTAAAGGGTTTTACTTTTGGGGTTGGGGGTTTCTTCTTTGTGTGAGTGTTGTGTTGAACCAGTGCCACACACTGTTGCTGTCAGATTCTTGTCCAAAGTACACAGATTAGAATATTAGCATAATATGAATATGCTAATTACATCACTAATTATAAAATAAATTTATTATAAAAAAAACTGGGAAGAAGTTTCCATCTTTCATGGATCAAAAAAAATAAAAAAAAAAAAAAAACGAAATATTTGAAAACAAGAAAAAAAAAATTTAAATTACGGGGAAAATAAAATATATTTGTAAAAAATAACATGGGCATGAGGGAGTGTAGTTTCCCCAAAAAAGCTAACGCATATGACCCCACCCTGGGCTGTAATGACTGTGAATTTAAGGGCCAAGCAGGGTTGCCAAGGGTGTTGAATGCGTTAAAAGACCCATAAGCGTCCTAGGAAAATTTACTTTCTTTTTTTTTAAATGGGTAACAAAACCAGATCTGCAATTATTTTTAAATGAACTTAAACTATTCCCCCATAAATAACAAGATCATCATGAATATCAAACGAGGCTCATCCATGGGATCATTGAAAGTCCCAACAGTGGAGGGCCAAAAGTTAAACGGAGATGAGAAAAGATAAAAAAATTTCTGGTCTTAACTACTATACAGGCGTTCGGCTTAAGGGGTTTTAATGAAATTTATTACCCTTTTGAGCCACAATAATGCACTGTACTATATCCCATTTAGATTATCTCACCATTTTAAGTACTAGGGTAACACCTTGAAAGGGACACATAGGGGGAGTAGCAGGATATAAAGTTTCACTCCTCTCTTTTGGGATTAATTCTCAATTTAGATATGGTGATCCAGGATGCTATCTTTGGGGCCTTAAATTTATTCCAAGACAACAAACCATGATTGTATCCTAAAAATGGGGGTGATTTACATTGGTTTAGGGCGAGTTTTTCTGCGCTTTGGATTCCGTCCTGAAATACTCATTCTTGTCGTAGCCTATCACTTCCAGGCCTCTTTTGTATCCGTGCAAAAAAGTCTTCATCATTAAGACCATGTCTTCTCTTTTGACTTTCCCTCCATTATCGGGGGTTACTTTTGGGGTTGGGGGTTTCTTCTTTGTTTAGTTTGTGCTTGATTTTTACCATTAGCAAAACATGGATTGAGCTTTTATATATATTTATATATCTATATATATATATATATATATCTATATATATATATATATATATTATATATATATATATATATATATATTATATTATATATATATTATATATATATTATATAAATATAATATACTTATAATATATATATATTATATTTAATATATATATATTAATATATAAAACTGAGTAGAAGTTTCTGATGTCTTGTCTGCATTGAATAAGAGACATATCTTGAAATATCAAGATAATTCACCCTCTAGCCAATGGTCTCAAACTGCGGCCCTCCAGCTGTTGGGAAACTACAACTCCCATCATGCATTTGTATAATCTATAACAGTGGGCATGATGGGAGTTGTAGTTTCCCCAACAGCTGGAAGGCCGCAGTTTGACACCCCTGGCCTAGTGTGATGTCATGTATTTGGACAGGGCCCACTGCAGGGCTCTGCCAAAGGGTCCATAATGCCGTTAAAACGACCCTTCAGATAGCGTCCCCCCCCTCTCCCCCCATGGAAAATTTGGCCCCCTCCATACCTCCTAGCACCCCCTTTTTCTGCCTGGGATGAAGTGGCGCCCTAAGCAGTCACATACCAGTCATCCTGACCCTGACCAGTTCCCAGGGGTGTAACTAGAATTCATAAGGCCCCATAGAAAAAGGAGATCATCATGCATTTTTATAATCTATAACAGTGGGCATGATGGGAGTTGTAGTTCCCCCAACAGCTGGAGGGCCACAGTTTATAAAGGTTGCTGATGAATAAGATAAAGGTGATCATTCCCGGGTGATTTGCTGGTTTACTACCTAACACTCCGGCCGAGGTTTTTTTTTATTTTATTAACCCGTCTGTTTGATGCCACAGAGTAAAGTCTGATGGACCCCCTATTGGGGGTCATGACAGATATCTCAGTCTCATCTTGATGGGACTTTGGCTCCTTGGAAGTATGAGGCGTTTTAGATGGCAGCGTGGAGATGCCAGGCACAAACAGGGAGCATGAGTCACTAACACGGTCTGTTCCTTGGCTACAAGACTGACACCACAGGAGGGTGTAAATCTATTGATCCCTGTCAAATATTCAACTTCAAACAGGCGTCAAATGATACATCACGGGCCCCACTGCTCTCTGCGGGAACGTTTCAGCTCTGCGGAGATCCATCAAGGATGCTGCGTGCGCTATTAACGGAAAAAGATTTAGCTATTCCCCTGGAGGAACGGGGAAAGCCTTAAAATTTGAACTGACTGAAGAAAATTAAATACCAAACCCTTTCCTTCTTTATATGGCCATTAGAAAATGTCGCTCTAATAAACGAAGGAACTTTACATTTAATAATTATGTGCAATACCATACACAACAGGTGCACAGGAGTTGAACTGTTTCTGGAAAAAAACTATAAAAAAATTTTTTGATTGTTGATCACCTAACAACTGTCTCCTTAAAGGGGTTGTCTCACTACAAGGATTGCTGCATGTTTTGTTAAAGATCTTGCAAAAACAAGTCACTTTGCAATTATGTGTCCATAAGCAGTTTCCTACCTATTGGGCTGCATCAGGTCCAGAGGTTGCTATAGCTACAGACCTGTTTGATCTCGCCTGATAGGCTACCAGCACTGTTTTGCTTTAGCTACGGGACCTGTTTGATCTCTCCGATAGGCTACCAGCCTGGTTGCTATAGCTACAGGACCTGTTTGATCTCCCCTGATGGGCCCTGCCAGCACTGGTCGCTATAGCTACAGCCCCTGTTACCTCTCCGGGATAGGGTTCCGCACTGGTTGCTTATAGCTACAGACCTGTTCTATCCTCTTCTGATAGCTGCCCACGGTCGCTATACTACAGGACCTGTTTCTATCTCTTCTGTAGGTTGCCGTGCTAGTTGCTATAGCTACTGACAGGGGCGTTGCTAGGCAAAACTCCGGGGACCGTCCCCCTCTGTGTTACATTTTGTCAGTAGGGTGGAGTTCACCAGTTATTTCATACCACATTGTGAGCTGCTGCATGTATGTTTTACAGATTAAAAAAGTACGTTTTTTGTCACTAATGTTTCTGCAAATTTCCAATACATCCTGTCCATTTCTCGCACTCCATTGTAAAAAATGTCAGCACTGACAAGAAATTCCCTTTTGAAAACCAAATTTTAGAAATAGTGTAATACCTCTAAATATACGACAAACCCAAGGTGATACCCCATCATGGGTAGATATACCACATATATTTCCGTCATAATGTTACTTTTTAACAATAACCATAAATACAAGACCATCAGCAATGCTTAATAATACTGCCAGACTATATGACCCCACGCCGTGAGCACACATAGTGACTGCCATATGTACACGGGCCCGCAGACTTTATAAGAGATTATAGTGTATCATGTCCCTCCGTATAAATTGCAGCTGCTTATACACTGCCCCTCAGGAAGCTGTATACCCCTGGCCCCTAAAGGAAGCTGTATTACACTGCCCCTCAGGAAGCTGTTATACACTCCCCCTCAGGAAGCTGTCTATACTGCCCTCAGGGGTTTATATACTGCCCCTCAGGAAGCTGTATATACTGCCCCTCAGGAAGCTGTCTTACATTGCCCTCAGGTTAGCTGTATATACTGCCCCCAGGTGCTGTATTACTGCCCCTCAGGTACCCTGTTTTATACTGCCCCTAGGTAAGCTGTATATACTGCCCCTCAGGTCTGTATATACTGCCCCTCAGGAAGCTGTATATACTGCCCTCAGGAAGCTGTCTACATTGCCCCTCAGGTAGCTGTATACACTGCCCCTCAGGTAGCTGTTTTACATCCCCCCTCAGGTAGTGTTTACACTCCCCCAGGTAGCTGTATACATGCCCTCAGGTAGCGTATATAACATATACTGCCCCTCAGGTAGCTGTATTTTACTGCCCCTCAAGGAAAAGCTGTATTATACTGCCCCCAGGTAGCTGTATACACTGCCCCTCAGGTGGGGCTTTTACATGCCCCTAGGTATGTATACAAACTGCCCCTCAGGTAGCTGTATAACTGCCCCTCGGGAAAGCTGTATACAATCCCCCTCAGGAAGCTGTATACACACCCCACCTCAGGTAGCTGAATATACTGCCCCTCAGGTGGTAGCTGTATTACACTGCCCCTCAGGTAGCTGTATACACTGCCCCTCAGGAAGCTGTATATATCTACAGTTATACTGATCAGCTCTATGGGTCAGATATACACTGTTGTTCCATGATTGAGCTGATCAGTATAACTGTAGACTGTCAGCTCTGTGGGTCAGGGTGACCCACAGAGCAGACAGTTACTCTGCAATTAAATTATATTGCCCCCTCCCCTCCCCCAGACATGTCAATGAGAACTTCTCTCCAGACTGTAGACAGTTAATACCTTGCGTAGCTGCCGGCTGCTCTGCCGGGCTCGGAGGGCACTCACTGACTGGAGGAGGAGGAGCCGCGGCGCGGAGCTCGCTGCAGCCTGGCTCCTCCTCCTTCTCCTCTTCTACAGGAAGCTGCCGGCAGCTCAGAAAGATACGCTGCTCGGCTCCGGACCCTGCACAGCGGCCTGCACGGAGCCCCGCCGGCGGCAGAGAAACAGGAAATATAGTAGTCGCCCGCGCCGCACTGCTAGTTCTCATAGAGAACAACAATGCAGCGGTGCACTACTATAGGGAATGAGGGCCGGCCAGGGAAGGAAAGATTCGGGGCAGCAGGCAATATCTCGGGGGGACGAGCCCCGGACAATACTGCCTAGCGACGCCCCTGGCTACAGACCTGTTTGATCTCTCCTGATAGGCTGCCAGCACTGGTCACTATAGCTACAGAGCTGGTGTCCTCAGCAGTTTGTCACTGCAGGTCAGTAAAGCCAGTAAACACACCCCTGAATTAAAAAATGAAACAAAGAAAACAGGACTGAGGTAAGATGAATTGATGAAGTGAGACAACCCCTTTAAACCTCCCCAAAAACCTTCACCAAGCGACCATGTTTATTTTTATGGGAAGAGTAGAACAACTCCAACTACCATAAACTTTTGGCAGCACCTTCTCCAGAAGGATCACCTGTGGTAAAATCCAAAAATGCCTAATCTTTGAGTTAACATGTGTAAGCAGATTCATAGTTTGAGGACCCGTGACCTCTCCTGACTTCTCTGGTTTAGTTAATACTTGGGATGCCTGTGAAATAAGGGTAGGACCGCACCACAAAGGACAAAATACTGTTCTGACGAGTATTTAAATGGTATTTTCCAAAAGAACCTGACGATTTCTAACTCGGTTCTCACATTTTGGTGCCTAATTTCATTGGATTTTGACGCGGTTTTCAGATCCAGTTATTTAGTTGTTTTTGTACCATAGAGCACTATTGAGTTTTTTGGACACTTTGCATCAAAATCTGCACCAAAAAAAGCGCACAAAGCTTCCTGGTAATTTCTCATGCCATTCCATTGACTTCAATAGTACATTTTCCACCATTTTCTGAGTAAAATATTCCAGAAGAATGAACCTTTTTTGATTTTTATTTAATTTTAAAAACAAAAAAACAAAACAGTTTTGACATGCAACCTCGAATATCCAAGTCATATGGACCACCATGCAGATTTTCAATTTGGGTTTATGGTGATGGTTTTACAGTCGGTTTTTAAAATCCAAATCCGTCTGGAAATGCATGCTGTGTAAACGGGGCCTAACAATTTTGGAGCATCTTCTCTTATAACTTGGTGTTATAATTTTGGTGTTACCATTTTGGGGTGTACCTGCACACACTAAGGATACGTTCACACGGCGTATCGTGGTGCCTACTTTATGCACCACAACACTCTGGATGTTTTAGAAGTACCTGCTGGCCAGCGCATACTTCTCAAACGCTTTGTGCTGGCTCCCAAATACATTCCCCGACACGTAAGCGCGAGGAAGAAGTGACTTGTCAATTCTTTCTCCCACCGCGTAATAGGCGTCGGGTAAAACAGCAGGTAATTATAGCTCTCAATGAGAGCTATGAATTAACATATTTGCGATCCATACGTCAGACGTTTACAGTGCAATTTATTCCCCGAAATACAGACTACAAATATGTTATGTGAACATACCACAACTGTCAGCTGATGGGGCAATGTCACACTGTGCAGAGACACACCCCAAATCAGTGTCGGACTGGGGTGCTTAGGGCCCACAGGTGGAGTTGATTCCAGGGGCCCACCAGTTGAGTCATTTCTGGGCCCTCCGGTGGAGTTTATTTTAGGGCCCGCCCTACAGCTACTGTAAATGACTGTACATGCCTCCTATACTCTGCCTCTTGCTTTTTCACTCTCTTGTATGCTTTTTAGCCTCTTCTGAGGATGTATAGGTAGTTAAAAAAACAATTCAAGGTCTGCCATGCTCAGGGGCCCACCGGGGGTCACCCCTATTCCCCCGTGGGCCAGTCCGAGCCAGCCCCAAATGGTAACACCTATCGGACATTTCTAGATGGAATAACAGAGGAACAACACAACACAGAGTTAGAAGATGCTCCAGAATTGTTATTTCACAGGGGACATAAATTACAATACCAGACATGTCGGGAGAGGTCACAGGTACTCCCCCATGTGCATTAGAGAAAAGTCACTTTTTTTCAGAGGCTATAAATTTGTTTTCCTATTTGTCAATAGGACCGAAATGTCTTCTAGACTCTTCCCCAGTCTTGTATTACAATCCTTACATTGCTGAACCCTAAACAGGCAGTCCTCGGCTTACACCGTTCCAACTTACATCTGTCCCCTAGCTACAAATGGAGACTTATGGGCAGGCTTGGACTGGCCCACAGGGGAATAGGGGAAACCCCCGGTGGGCCCCTGAGCATGGTAGACCTGAAGTTGTTTTTTTTTTTTACTGCATATACATCCTCAGAAAAAGTAAAAGACCATAGAAAGAGAGGCCAAAAAGCAAGAGTCAGAGAACAGGAGGCATGTACAGACACAGTAGCTGGAGGTTGGGCCCCTAAAATAATCTCCACCTGTGGGCCCCAGGCACACCAGTCTGAAACTTCTTATGGGGAATTCTGGCACTTGTAGTTCCATGCTCCACAGCAGATAGTAGCTATGGAACGACAAGTTCCAGCATGCCACAAGGTGAAAATGTGAAATCTTCTTAACAGGTGCACAGACAGCAAAACAAATGTAAAAACCTTTCCCTGCACTATGCAAAATGGAAAAAAAACCTTTTTTGCTGGAGTTACCTGTACCTGTTCCGACTTACATACAACTTCAACTTAAGAACAAACCTACAGTGCCTAACCCGTCCGTAGCCCAGGGACTGCCTTATACATAGAAGCAGTGATGGGCCATGCATGGAGGGCCAGAAGGGGCTTCCACCAAAATGGACAATTTTAGCCTCTAGCTAGAAGTCTTGGACTCTAGAGACCACAACTCCAGACAGGCAATAAGAATATCATTGTCTATCGCTTCCCCCGGGGTCCCACCAAAAACTGCACCTTCTCTAACAGGCGGTTGGTCTAATTCCATAAACCTCCTGTTTTCAGGATCTTCCCTCACAGGCGGCATCGAGCTGATAAGCATCAACCTCAATACCTTTCGGTTCACGTGTAACATTTTATCTTTCCTCGCCCTCCATGAGAAAGGCGGCTTTCTCAGCCTCCATTAGAGGGTAAGATGTCCAGGGTGAAGAAGTTCAGCCATGACGCTCTAGAGCGTTAAGATCTCGCCTGCTCTCCATTAATAGCTTTCTCTTGCAAACAGCCTGCTATGAAATTGCTATTTGCAATGCGCTCCATGTAACCTTTCTGTTGCTAGCGAAGCTTGCACAATGCAGCCACTCTCTGGGCTCAGTGAACATTGAAGTCTGCATTTGGTTGTCAGATATGCGCACATTAGATGAGACAGAGGCTTTCACAGGCAAAATAGGAGACTCAATGTGGTGCTCGAGCACAACAACAAACAAGGCTCGTATAAAGGTAAAGGAACACTGTATGGGCATCAACTAGGTGTCTCATTATAGAATAATTACTTTCCTCAATATACATGGGACATATTCAGAAGATATTGGAGGGTAAAATTGAAGGTTGGGGAAGATATTTTGCTGCGCACAGCAGGCTTCCTGTTTAGGCATCCTATTGAAGTATACATTACAAATGCTAAAATGTTTGCATATATATTGATAGATACACCATTCACATGCATGGCACACAGATTACTGTTGGATATGACGTGGTGTTTAGCAATATATTTCACATCAAATGTGAACCTCATTAGCAGAGCCTTAGTGTCCTTTATAGAGAAAGCTTAAAGGGGTTGTCTCACTACAAGGATTGCTTTTCATGTTAAAGATCTTGCAAAAACAAGTCACTTTGCAACATATGTCCATTAACAGTGTCCTACCTATCCCTAGATATCCCCTCTTGTGTGGGCTGCATCAGCTCCTCAGGTCGCTATAGCTACAGACCTGTTCGATCACTCCTGATAGGCTGCCAGCACTGGTTGCTATAGCTACAGACCTGTGCGATCTATCCTGATAGGCTGCCAGCACTGGTCGCTACAGCTACAGACCTGTTCGATCTCTCCTGATAGGCTGCCAGCACTGGTTGCTATAACTACAGACCTGGCTTCTACTGCAGCCTAGTAGAAGCCAGTAAAAATGCCCCTGAATTCAAAGTGAAACCAAGAAAACAGGACTGAGGAGATGAATCAATGTAGTGAGACAACCCCTTTAAAGGGGTTGTCTTAATTTTGCTGTTTCAAAGCTACAAATAGGTCAGATTCATGCATCCTGTCTCTTCCTGGTCCATCTGTGGGTGGTTCTATAGCAGTGATTAGCATTTCAGCTCTGTATTCACAGCTCTTCCACTGCTCTTATGTTTGTGTAATTAGATCGTATCTATGAGCTCTGAAGCTCTCTGCTCCAAAGTCAATAAGTAATTAGTTAGGACATGTTCACACTGCGTATTTGAGTGGCGTAATTCGGCGCATAATTGCTCTTCAATACATCTGAATTACGCCCTGCAAATATGGTAATTCATAGCTCTCATTGGTGTATGCACCAGGGAAAAGAATTGACTTGTCATGGGAGTTGGTTGTCAGCACTTTAGAAGTACGCTCTGGTCTGCACGTACTTCTAAAACACCCGGCCGCAATATGTCATGTGAACATAACCTAAAACCGTGTTCCCCAACTCCAGTCCTCAGGACCCACCAACAGGTCATGTTTTCAGGATATCCCATAGAATGCACTGGCAATAATGAAATCACCTGTGCACTGCTAAGGAAAGCCAGAAAATATGACCTGTTGGTGGGTCTGGAGGACTGGAGTTGGGGACCCCGACCCTGAGAGATAAAACACTCTGTTCTTAAAGGGGTTTTGCCACAATCTCATTTCATACCTCCTGTATCCAGAGTTTCAGCTCTGTTTGCTCTGAAGGGGGCGTGTGTGATTTTGTTTGAATTGCAGATCATGTGACTCTGCAGGATGACATCACCATGCCTTTCCTCTCTGCAGTCAAATAAAGGTCTGTTTATGTAAAGCATTGTGAGTAGCTGAGAGGTAAAGTTTTTGCCTCAAGGCACAAGGGTCCTAGGTTCAAATCATTGCAGGAACTAAACCTGTGGGTTTTTTTTTCTCTTTCTCCATGCACAGACCTTATTGAGGTTACTTTTTTATTTATTTGCACTGTTTGACTAATTACTAAGGAATACAGAGGACGGGAGCAGAGTGACAGCACCTTGGGTTGAACACTCAGTAGCTGCCTGAGAGCAGAGGTGATGTCTGAGCATGTGCGACCAGGACTGAGGAGCTCTCAGCCCTGGTCGTATCCCCTGGAGACGAGCTGTGAACATTGGATCACTAAAGGAGCAGCTAAAACTAAAACGGTGCAGAATTTTTAATAATAATGAATGTTTATTTCATTTGCAAGCTTCACATGTCAATATTACTTGGTGGCAAAACCCCTTTAATCTGCCATCACTCCCTGCTCTCAGATGCCGACCTGTGTGCAGTCAGAGCAGATAACATTTTTCATCTCCTCAACAAAGCAAAAAAAAAACAACAAAGCAATATAATTGGAAATAGTCTTCAACTACCTGTCGCTACATGTTGAAAGCTAATCTTTGTAGTACGAAAACCCCTTTAAATATGGCAATGCAATTTGTAACTCCGATTATTAGTACAAAAAACCAAGTCGGGCGTATAGCAAGCACCGAACCCCTAATTTCTCCTTTTACATATTTTAACATATGATCGAGGGAATAAAATGGCTGCCACCACTTAGGTAAACAACCCCTGGACTTAAATTTTTAAGCATATAATCACTTCAGATGAAAATGAAGTTCTGCACTAAGTCACTGCAGTAAGAGGCTAAGTGACGGCCATGGGTTTACAACGCTGTCATGATTTATTCCGAGATGTGGATTTCAATATTCCCGTGACTGGGATTACACAGGAGGCTCCTCTGGGAATAGACGCTGCTCGGTGTTTGAACTCATTTTCAACTCTTCTCCTCCTTTATCCCTTGTCCTTGCAGAATTACAGGTAAATCTTTCCTGATGATATTTTCATATAATGTTTTGGGCTTGTCAAAAAAAAAAAAGCCTATGGCAGCCATGACCCGGGTCAGCGTTACTACGTAGCTGTCCATGCAAATGAAGAGGCAGCCACCGAGTGAGGAATAAGATGTACGGATAAAAGATGGAACTAGAGATGAGAGAGACAGATGTCGGGGAGAGAGCAAGACATGAGAGAGAAAGAGATATGAGAGAGAATGAGCATCGTGCCTTGTAATAAATGGCTCTTGGGTGCCCCAACTCCATTCTTCATAAATAAAATTGGAAGGTTTGAGAAGAGTGGATTTGGGGATGGGGTAACGGTAGCTTGGAGACACTGAAGGAAGTCAAAAAGCCTGAAGCTTTCTTAAAATTGTTCATAAAGCTCTAGGTTTTTTTTTGTTTTTTTAAATATGTTTAAGGTTTTCAGGTTTAGACAATAGATAAAAGCAAAGAAATCATATTACAACAAATTCACAAAGGAAATACAACTTTTTACAGTTCCAGTAGCAATGTAGAGATCCAAACTGATGGTCATGCTTGATGCCCTGGATGTACAAAGTATATCTGAAAGCAGAGTGTAAATCCATATTGTGAATCACAAATATTTTAAAACATATCAACTACTTAAAATGAGCACGATGAACTACAATCGCACCACAACATAGAGTTAACAAATAACCAACATCAAATAATGTACATAGTTTGAAAGCGAGTTGTCTGGTCTTCTCAAGTTTATTATAATGGATTAAAATAAAGTGGAAGGGTCATAGAGACAGAACTCCAAGAAGTACGAATTAGATCAGAGCGGAAAGTCACCCCTGATCTACCGGTCCAGCCTCAAGCTCCCTAAGGTCAAAGCCCTAGGTTTTAATATCTCGAACTGTCTGAAAGTCGAGGAAAAGTCCATAAAGTACTGAGTGGTAGAAACGATCTCTTAAAGGGGTTCTCTCACTACAGACAAGCTCTTGGAAGGTGCAGTTTGTGAAGTGTCTAGTCGGTTGACCAATAGGTAGAAACACCCTTGAACCGGTTCAGGCTTTGGCGATTTGTACAGACTCTTTTGGATGTCCAGAAAAATAACCTTAAAGGGGTTTTGCCATGAAGTGAGTTCCTTACCTATTATCTGGTCAGCAGAGAATATAAACAAATCATGCTGAGTCATGAATGGCTGCAGGGGTGGGAGGGAGGGGATGAGCAGAGAGCGAGGAATCAGGGAGAGTCTCCAAAGTTTACTCAAATAATAACATTACAACAGTGGATTCTCTATACAGCAGACAGACTCATACAGTGCACTTTCTCCCCAGTCCCTTGCAAGCTCCTTCATGTTCCCTGTCATCAGATAAGAAGTGCAAACACGCAAGCGCGGCCAGATCAGCTCCTGTCGGTGTCCTCGTCGTGTCTAATGTAAACTTTGAGGAAACTAAGGGGGGCTGAGCAATGCTGTAGCTCTGAGGCTTCACTTTTTGCAATCACATATATTTAGAAAAGTGGTTAAATACCCATTTTGGAGGATCCCACATTAACATTACATCGTAGCAAAACCCCTTTAATGGTGTTGTCTCACTAACAATATTGATGGCATTTCGCTAGTGTCAGGTATGACCTTTGGGACCCAAACCTATCTCCTAAACAAGCCCCATTCAGAACGGAGAGGTAGTCGGGACTCTCCCATAGACATGAATGGGAGTTCTGAGTTTAGCCAGGGCTAGTTTTAGAGATCGGTGTAGGTCCCAGAGATGGGATCCACACCTATCAGACATACAATGTCTGTAGTGAGACCTCTTTTCATTTATTTTCTGAAAGCGCCTGTACCAATAGTTACAACCTGAACAGGTTCAAGGGTGAATAGCCAGTACCTATTTCTGAGTCCCCCTGAATGTTCGCCTATGTCAGGTCTTTGTGCCTATTGGTCAACCTGCTTGACACTTTAGAAACTGCACCTCCCAAGAGCTTCAGAGTCCTATCCTATACCAATAAGAGCAAAGACTCCTAAAACAGCGGTCTACTGAAGATGTCTCTGGTTTGGCCTCCCTGCGTTTCAACAGTTATAACTTTTTTATTTTTCCAATGATGCAGTTGCATGAGGACTTACTTACTGCAAGTAAAAATGTATTTTTCTGCATAAGATTACTCCCCATTTTTTTTTTTTTTTTTTTAAGATTATATAATATAACATAAACATGACATTAATGGTTTTCCTGCATTTGTGTTTTTAATTATTTTTTTTAACCCCATTTACATTTCAAACTAAATAAATCTAGCTGTGTGGATATGTAATGTGTAGGGATTTTTTCTGTGTGATGTATGCACAATTTTTTTTATTAAATATGTTTTTATTTATTTCCACACTTTTTGGTGTTTTTTCATTTTTACACTACGTAATGCATTAGCATATTCCTGTATACTCCTATATGCTAGTACATTACACTGTGTATCAGTATGACACAGGCTGCTGTTAGGGCAACACACAGTGTGCCCCGATGACAGGCTTACTATACAGAAAGCCCTGGGGCTATTCAAGGTCCTCAGGCCTGACTATACAGATATTCCCCAGGCTCCATTGGGCACTGGGTATCCCAGTGACCCAATGTAGCAGGGGAATCCCCTTTGTTGATGCCCTGATAGCGGACCATGTCAATCAAAAGCTGAACAGTGGGACTCGGAGGCCTCTTCCAGTCCCTGCCATTCACAGGGACTGCTCTAGGAATGGAGCTTGCAGCCGCAAACCCACACTGCAGGTAGTGACATCTTTTTGCGTCACTGCTGACCGAGAACACGATAGGTGCACCGTCAAAAGACAGTGGACCGTCGTTCAGAGGTTAAGAGCATTCGCTGCCCATCTATCACCCTGCTGCATTGAGTTCAGTTTGGTGCCCATTTAGTGGCATTCAGTGAACTCATTTTGCCATGACATTGAAAATTCTTGCCTCTTTAGTGCCCTTTACAGAAAGACATTGAAGACTCAATGGATGTCAAAAAAATCAGCAAAGGGACTGAATGGCACTAAAAAGGCAATGAATGTCTGAGAGACCTAAAAATCTGTCAGTCTGGATACAGGGTGGGCTTCTATGAGGTGGTCACCTGGAGAGCTTTCTCGGTGTATCTGTCTGTGCTGGATAGATGAAAGGCATGCACTATGAGACTGATACTGGATATGAGAGAGAGCTATAGATAGATGTGAGATGCAATAATCCTGGACATAATTTTTGGCACATACCCAATCACAATCAAGATACCATCAGAAGAAACCTACATGCTTCACAATGTGGCTCTCCTCCATTAGCTTGAATATGATCAGCTGCTCCCTTTGCTTTAGTTGTCTCTGCACTCCGGCTTGCACGGATCCAAACGCCCACGACCTCAGGGCTCAATCACATAAGAATGAAGAAAGCAAACTTGCTCCAAAGATCCAGCATAGGTGCAAAAACCGAGACCGTGAACAAGGGCTATACAACAAAAAGCCCGGAACGCGTAGCGATGCCCTCTGTACCGTATGTTACAGTAAAGTAAGTCTCGTTTTTTGCACCTATGCTGGATCTTTGGAGCAAGTTTGCTTTCTTCATTCCCAATCAAGGTTGCTCATTTGAAAATAGTGGTATGGAGAAGAGGCGAGAGGTCGAGTTCCTCCATGAGGCCTTGTATTTAGGAATATCCGAGATCTTGCTCATTTCTTTGTATTGCAGTATATGGATTATAAGCCCTTTAGGAACTGTTGGTTGCAGTTGTGCCGTGCCTAATAATGCCCCTTATGAGGAGGGCACCTGCAGGAGAACCTCCCTTTACATTAGGGCATCTACAGTCATCATCATTAGTGCAGGTGTCAGATACCTCTTATTGTACGCAGTCCTGAGTGCTGATGGGTCGGTCATTGAGGGAGCATCTGTCTCGACGCCTTCAATGTTTATTAAATCAGTCAATTGATCTACAAACCTTTCAGCCGGAGATTATAAAGGCTGCAATTACTTTTCTGATGTAGAACAATCCGGAGAGTCCCTAGATGTAATGTATTCCTTCTGAAGGAAGCGCGCCGTGATTACAGCTTTGCCCGTCCACCCCTGTACCCGCACTCGTATTGTTTTTCAATGAGATTTGTATTACGAATGATAATTGTGCTCTGACACTTTCTTTAGTAACAGAGGCTCGGAGCAGATGAGATGTCTGCAAACACTGTAAGATTTGTTATCCTAGTCGGCATCAATGTTTGACTATAACTGGAGAAGGCTTAGACCTTGGCCACACGGGCATCAGAGCAACCCATTCACACACTGTTGACTGACTGTCAGAAGATTTACTCTCATGCCAGGCTTGAGACTTCAGACATAGGCTAGTGATGTGACCCAGCAGTCCCTCCGCCAAGTTAGAAGATGAGGCATGGTAGGTGCAGGGGCTCAGTTATAGATTTAGGCCCAGGAGCTATAAGTTCTACTCCCCAACCTGGAATTAATTTCAGACTGTGTTGGCTGCCATTCACTTTTATTGTAGTCTTACTGGAAGGGAATGTCCTCTGTAGTCAGCCTACGTTACATCGAGTAGTGACACACTTTTTCATTTCAATAGATGCAATTGTTACTCAACTCCAGATATCAACTGAGATGTGTCCCAAAGCCAATTTTGTCATCTAGACCAGGAATGTTGTGCTGTAGTTGCACAAAGGCCATGTAATTGACCTCTGTTAGAATATAAATTGAGAGAAAAATTCTGATGGCTTCATGTATCTCTGTCCTATTTGTACACAGCATTCAGTGTTGGATGTCTGGGGCCCCTTCAGTGGAGTTGAATATTGGGACCAGCAGTGGAGTTGGTTCTTGGGGCCCACCTGTGGAGTTGATTCTTGGGGCCCACCAGTGGAGTTGGTTCTTGGAGTCCACCAGTGGAGTTGATTCTTGGGGGCCCACCAGTGGAGTTGATTCTTGGGGCCTACCAGTGGAGTTGATTCTTGGAGCCCACCAGTGGAGTTGGTTCTTGGGGACCACCAGTGGAGTTGATTCTTGGGGCCACCAGTGGAGTTGATTCTCGGGGCCACCAGTGGAGTTGATTCTCGGGGCCCACCAGTGGAGCTGATTCTCGAGGTCCACCATTGGAGCTGATTCTCGGGACCCACCAGTGGAGCTGATTCTTGGGACCCACCAGTGGAGTTGAGTCTTGGGACCCACCAGTGGAGTTGAGTCTTGGGGCCCACCAGTGGAGTTGATTCTTGGGGCCCACCAGTGGAGTTGATTCTTGGGGCCCACCAGTGGAGTTGATTCTCGGGGCCCACCAGTGGAGTTGATTCTCGGGGCCCACCAGTGGAGTTGATTCTCGGGGCCCACCAGTGGAGTTGATTCTCGGGGCCCACCAGTGGAGTTCGTTCTCCGGGCCCACCAGAGGAGATCATTCTCGGGCCCACCAGTGGAGTTGGTTCTCGGGGCCCACCACTGGAGTTGGTTCTCGGGGCCCACCAGTGGAGTTGGTTCTCGGGGCCCACCAGTGGAGTTGGTTCTCGGGGCCCACCAGTGGAGTTGGTTCTCGGGGCCCACCAGTGGAGTTGGTTCTCGGGGCCCACCAGTGGAGTTGGTTCTCGGGGCAACCAGTGGAGTTGGCTCTCGGGGCCACCAGTGGAGTTGGCTCTCGGGGCCACCAGTGGAGTTGGCTCTCGGGGCCACCAGTGGAGTTGGCTCTCGGGGCCACCAGTGGAGTTGGCTCTCGGGGCCACCAGTGGAGTTGGCTCTCGGGGCCCACCAGTGGAGTTGGTTCTCGGGGCCCACCCGTGGAGTTGGTTCTCGGGGCCCACCAGTGGAGTTGGTTCTTGGGGCCAACCAGTGGAGTTGGTTCTGGGGCCCACCAGTGGAGTTGATTCTGGGGCTCACCATTGGAGTTGATTCCTGGAGTCCAACAATGGAGTTGATTCTTGGGTCCCACCAGTGGAGTTGGTTCTTGGGGCCAACCAGTGGAGTTGGTTTTGGGGCCCACCAGTGGAGTTGGTTCTTGGGGCCCACCAGTGGAGTTGGGTTCTTGGGGTCCACCAGTGGAGTTGAGTCTTGGGGCCCACCAGTGGAGTTGGTTCTTGGGGCCCACCAGTGGAGTTGGTTCTTGGGGCCCACCAGTGGAGTTGGTTCTTGGGGCCCACCAGTGGAGTTGGTTCTTGGGGCCCACCAGTGGAGTTGGTTCTTGGGGCCCACCAGTGGAGTTGGTTCTTGGGGCCCACCAGTGGAGTAGGTTCTTGACGCCCACCAGTGGAGTTGGTTCTTGGAGCCCACCAGTGGAGTTGGTTCTTGGAGCCCACCAGTGGAGTTGGTTCTTGGGGCCCACCAGTGGAGTTGGTTCTTGGGGCCCACCAGTGGAGTTGGTTCTTGGGGCCCACCAGTGGAGTTGGTTCTTGGGGCCCACCAGTGGAGTTGGTTCTTGGGGCCCACCAGTGGAGTTGGTTCTTGGGGCCCACCAGTGGAGTTGGTTCTTGGGGCCCACCAGTGGAGTTGGTTCTTGGGGCCCACCCGTGGAGTTGGTTCTTGGGGCCCACCAGTGGAGTTGGTTCTTGGGGCCCACCAGTGGAGTTGGTTCTTGGGGCCCACCAGTGGAGTTGGTTCTTGGGGCCCACCAGTGGAGTTGGTTCTTGGGGCCCACCAGTGGAGTTGGTTCTTGGGGCCCACCAGTGGAGTTGGTTCTTGGGGGCCCACCATTGGAGTTGGTTCTTGGGGGCCCACCAGTGGAGTTGATTCTTGGAGCCCACTATTGGAGTTGGTTCTCGGAGCCCACCAGTGGAGTTGGTTCTCGGAGCCCACCAGTGGAGTTGGTTCTCGGGGCCCACCAGTGGAGTTGGTTCTCGGGGCCCACCAGTGGAGTTGGTTCTCGGGGGCCTACCATTGGAGTCGGTTCGCGGGGCCTACCATTGGAGTTGGTTATCGGGGCCAACCAGTGGAGTTGGTTCTCGGGGCCCACCAGTAGAGTTGGTTCTCGGGGCCCACCAGTGGAGTCGGTTCTCGGGGCCCACCAGTGGAGTTGGTTCTCGGGGCCCACCAGTGGAGTTGGTTCTCGGGGCCCACCATTGGAGTTTGTTCTCGGGGCCCACCAGTGGAGTTGGTTCTTTGGGCCCTCCTGTGGAGTTTTTTCTCGGGGCCCACCAGTGGAGTTGATCCTCGGGGCCCACCAGTGGAGTTGATCCTCGGGGCCCACCAGTGGAGTTGGTTCTCTCAGGGCCCACCAGTGGAGTTGGTTCTCTCGGGGCCCACCAGTGGAGATGATTCTCAGGGCCTACCAGTGGTGTTCGTTCTCGGGGCCCACCAGTGTTGTTGGTTCTCGGGGCCCACCAGTGGTGTGTGTTCTCGGGGCCCACCAGTGGAGTTGATTCTCGGCGTCCACCCGTGGAGTTGATTCTCGGGGCCCACCAGTGGAGTTGATTCTCGGGGCCCACCAGTGGAGTTGATTCTCGGGGCCCACCAGTGGCGTTGAATCTCGGGACCCACCAGTGGCGTTGAATCTCGGGGCCCAGCTGTGGAGTTGATTCTCGGGACCCACCAGTGGAGTTGATTCTCGGGACCCACCAGTGGAGTTGATTCGAGGGACCCACCAGAGGAGATGATTCTCGGGACCCACCACTGGAGTTGATTCTCGGGACCCACCAGTGGAGTTGATTCTCGGGACCACCAGTGGAGTTGATTCTCGGGCCCCACCAGTGGAGGTGATTCTGGGACCCACCAGTGGATTTTTTTTTCTCGGGACCCCCCAGTGGAGTTGATTCTCGGGACCCACCAGTGGAGTTGATTCTCGGGACCCACCAGTGGAGTTGATTCTCGGGACCCACCAGTCGAGTTTCTTCATAGGGACCCACCACTGGAGTTGCTACTTCGGGCCCCACCAGTGGAGATGATTCTTGGGGACCCACCAGTTGAGGTGTTTCTTGGGGACCCACCAGTGGAGTTGGTTCTTGGGGGCCCACCAGTGGAGTTGTTTCTTGGGGGCCCTCCCTGTGGAGTTGGTTCTTGGGGGCCCCCCTGTGGAGTTGGTTCTTGGGGGCCCCCCTGTGGAGTTGGTTCTTGGGGGGGCCCCCCTGTGGAGTTGGTTCTTGGGGGCCCCCTGTGGAGTTGGTTCTTGGGGGCCCCCCTGTGGAGTTGGTTCTTGGGGGCCCCCCTGTGGAGTTGGTTCTTGGGGGCCCCCCTGTGGAGTTGGTTCTTGGGGGCCCCCCTGGGGCGTAGGATCTTGGGGGACCACCTGGGGAGTTGGGTGTTGGGGGCCCCCGGGGGGAGGTGGTTCTTGGGGGCCCCCCTGTGGAGTTGGTTCTTTGGAGACCATTCTACAGCTACTGTATATGACTACACATGACTGTTGCACTCATGCCCAGGGGTCCACCATACATAGTGGCCCACTTAGCCCAGGGGACCACCGGGGGATGGGGAGGGGGGAGTTCCCCTATTCCCCCTGTGGGTCCAATCCAAGCCTGTCAGCATTACATAGTAGATGCTACTGTCTAGTCAGGTCTTAGTTTAGCCACATCCCAAGGCTGATGGTTGTGGTGGGGAAAAGGTATAAAGTAATGGCTGAGCATGCACACAGCGATGCGCCCGATCTGCCATAGACTGCTATCACCCCGGCCATTGTGCCACGCAATCCCTCCTCCCCGCAGCAGCCCATTGGAGAATGAAGCCACAATGACTAGTGAGAAGTTCTAGAAACCCTCTAACATCATCAGTAGGACTTTACCATATCGCTACCATCTATCCAGATGCTCACCACAGAACCCAGGCTCAACTGAGAGAGACCGGCAGCAAAATCCCCCATTCAGCCTACGGGAAGAAGGACCTGCATGGAGATCGAGGGGTGTCACTCACCAGTGGTGGTGGTGGTTGCTAAGCAACGACTTGAATTTTTCAGCATATGCTGACTTCATCCCATAAGGAGTCTAATGAGCCCCTTATGACATTTTGGGGGGTGGTTCTTCAATAAATTCAGCAGTGACATTTAAGAAGAATTCCTAAGTTTATCTTTTAGTTCGAGTCGGCCATCTCCAACCTGCGTGAAGCCTACGCTATTGTTATTGGAGGTTGCCGTGACGACGGCTGATACATTTTTAGATCGCGATGAATAAAGACCATGCAGTCGAATGCATTGTGCGTCCAATCAGCGCCGTGAACAGCTTTTCTCTATTCATCGGCCTCGTTCTTGTACAAATAAGTCAATATCGGCTTTGTTTGTGCCTTTGTTACGCAGCGCTTCCTCTTTTCAGTTGACTATTTGCCAGTATTACAAGGTTTGCTTAACCTCGGCCTCCGCGTGCGGCAGGCGAAACATAAAAGCCTTTGGTGTTCTGTTACTAAGCAGAGCGCAGGGAAGTCCGAGGAGGCGCGTCGTCGCGTGCAAGATACTCTGCTCATAGTGAGATAACAAGCAGGTGACATCGACATATCATCTGCGGCTTCCATCTATCGCTGGGTTCACCCCTGCCCCATCGCTCTGACCTCCACAAAAATCCATTGCTTGCAGTGCTGTTCAGTCCAGTGAGTTGACAGGTCATACTATGCCTCGTTGGATCCTAAGGCTATGTTCACACGGCTTAAACCAGGACGTAATTCGGTCCGTAATTACGCGCCGGAGTGCGCTTATTACGGGCTGAAAATGTCCTGGTCATTACAGTAATCCACAGTTCTCATAGAGAACTATGGATTACGTCTCCTCTCCCTGCTCGGCGAATACGCCGAGGGGGGAGATAATTGACAGGTCACTTTCTAGCGGCGTATATGCGCCGCCAGTAATGATTGTCTATAGACTTGCATTACCAGTGGCGCGTATACGCCGCTGGTAATTCACATGTCAATTATCTCCCCCACGCGGCGGATTCGCTGAGCAGGGAGAGGAGACGTAATCCATAGTTCTCTAGGAGATCTGTGGATTACCGTAATGACTGGGCCGTTTTCAGCCCGTAATTTGCGCACTCCGGCACGTAATTACGGACCGAATTACGGCCCATTTTAAGCCGTGTGAACATGGCCTAAGGCTATGTTCACACAGCGTAATTGCGGGGCATACAATACATCCCGCAATTACACCGGGTGATGTGGGAGCCGCGCTAACACGCGCGTACTCCCGCGCCGCAGAAGCCCGCCGGCCCCATGGACCGTCATTACTCGCGGCACGTAAGCGCCTCGAATAAGTGTCATGTCGCTTATCTCCCCGGGCGTACAATACGAGAGAGAGGAGGCGTAATCCATAGTTCTATGGAACTATGAGAACTGTGGATTACCGAAATTTCGGCGCGCATCTCGCCCATATAGCGCAAATACGACGCGAAATGGGCACCGAAATTTGCCCGTGTGAACATAGCCTAAGGAGCGCTGGCTGAACAAAATGTGACGCATGCAGATTCTGGCATCCAACGTTGCCACCCCAGATGACTGTGGATTTCCAAATGTATATAAAAGGACCCAACCAAGGCTTCAAAAAGACGAAGGATTGCGTCCACAGGGAAAAAGTCAAATTACTCGTCGGATTCTGGATGCGAAAACCGCGTTGTCAGACGAGTATTTTGATGTGTTTTTTTCCCACCAGATTTACAATCGGAAAATGAGTCCCATTCATCTCAATGAGGTTTTGGCTGCAGATCTGACATAGAGATGCTTGACGTTTTTTTTGACTAAAATACAGTGGAAAGCATGTTCTAAGTCTTTTGTAACACCGAGGTTTTGGAAATAAGACCTATTGCAAATCTGAGTCGTATGGATAGAACCGGGACGATGAAGAAGTGAAGGGCAACCGCCTATGGTGCTACTTCATTCCAGGCAGGAAAGTGGCTGCAATTAGCCATGGGGTAGGCTGAATTTTCCATTGGGGGGCACTATATTTGCCTAGGGCACCAGAGTTTCTTGTCCCAGTCCTGCATGTGGACTACAACTCAATTGGGTTCTTTGGAGATATTTTTACCGTTGGTTTGTGACGATTTAGAAAATCCAAATCTGCATAAAAAATCTACTGGAAAGGCTTGCCGAGTAGACGGAGCCTAAGATGAAGTCTGACATAGGGGGTGGAGAGGTAGCTACCGGGTCCTGCTGTCTAAGGGGTCCAAAAAGCCACATAAGGAGACACCAGCATTGTAAGCGGCACATGGTAGCTGGGGGAGCCCATTTCACTTTTTGCACTAGGGCCCCGATGCTTCAAGTTACGCCTCTGGTCTGATGAGCAGCGTCATTTCAATGTGTGAAAACCTGTGTCATTCCAGTAATGTCTTCAGTCTAATGGCGGCTGGTGTGAGGCGGCTGGGGTGAGGCGGCTTAGACGAGAGAAATTCCATCCATTGTTAGTTTAAGACACGTGCCAGACAGACACGTGGGGCCAAAGGTGCCTCAACGCCTCCACACGTCTTTTCTAGAAGAGGCATCGATTTCAATGGCGTCTTTTCATGCCATGAAGTAAATCGGGCACCCAACAAACCCTCAGTGATGGCCAGACAATCAGCTCATGGTAATGATCCCATTATCTGCAGAGGGAGCCCAATAATAATTACATGACATGAAGTCATTGTTCTTTAATCAATCCCTTGACCCCGTCTTCCAAGGTAACCCCAAGGGTCAAGCTGCTCTTTATGAAGACTCCTTCAGATAGAGATCCAAGACTTGCCAGCTCTCCGCGTATGAACCTCCCAGCTTTTCCTTTCGCCCACACAAATGGCCCTCTTTGCTATGAATTTTGTGCAGATAGCAACCGTATGATTACAGGAAGCCATGCGGACGCGGCACTGACATTTCAAAGCCGCCTGTGTCACAAGGTTGGATGACAATAATTACAAGACTTTCAGGAAAATCCTCCACACTGTGCTGCCAAAGAGGTGCCGTGTGAATGCCGAGCAAGACCCTGCAGTCTGTGCGTAATGTGTCAGTGCAATCACCTCTTCAAGACCACATTTATAACCAAGTTTTTGTTAAGAAAATTTTAAATAAAAAATTTTGTTACTTTTGGATGTTTAAAAAAGGAATTTTTTTTCCCAGTAATATCCATTTAAAGTGGTTCTAATTTCGAAAGGTAGAAATCTGGTTAATGGTTCATCTGAAGGCCAGATCAGTACCTCAGACACCTGACATTTTTGGGGTCCATCAACTTGAATGACCATTTTTAAGAAGTGATAAAAATTTTGCTCATGTTTACATCCATTCTATGTTATTGGAAGACGATAGATAGATAGATAGATAGATAGATAGATAGATATGAGAGAGATAGATAGATAGATATGAGAGAGATAGATAGATATGAGAGAGATAGATAGATAGATAGATAGATAGATATGAGAGAGAGAGAGATAGATAGATATGAGAGAGATAGATAGATAGATAGATAGATAGATAGATAGATAGATAGATAGATAGATATGAGAGAGATAGATAGAGAGATAGTAGAGAGATAAAGATAGATATGAGATAGATAGATAGGTAGATAGATAGATAGATATGAGATAGATATGAGAGAGATAGATAGATATGAGATAGATAGGGGATAGATAGATAGAGATAGATAGATAGATAGATAGATAGATATGAGAGAGATAGATATAGATATAGATAGATATGAGATAGATAGATAGATAGATATGAGAGAGATAGATAGATAGATATGAGATAGATGATAGATAGATATGAGCGAGATAGATAGATAGATATGAGAGAGATAGATAGATATGAGAGAGATAGATAGATAGATATGAGAGATAGATAGATAGATAGATATGAGATAGATAGATAGATAGTATGAGAGAGATAGAAGATAGATATGAGAGAGATAGATGAGATAGATAGATGAATAGATAGATGGATAGATAGATAGATAGATATGAGAGAGGAGATAGATAGAGATAGAGAGAGATAGATAGATAGATAGATATGAGAGAGAGATAGATAGATATGAGAGAGATAGATAGATAGATATGAGAGAGATAGATAGATAGATATGAGAGAGATATGAGAGAGGGGAGAGATATGAGAGAGGGGAGAGATATGAGAGAGGGGAGAGATATGAGAGAGGGGAGAGATATGAGAGTAGGAGAGATAGAGAGAGGGGGAGATAGAAGAGGGAGAGAGATATGAGAGGGGAAGATAAGAGAGGAGAGATAGAGGAGGGGAAGATATGAGAGAGGGAGAGTATAGAAGGGGAGAGATATGAAAGGAGAGAATGAGAGAGGGGAGAAAAAGATAAGGAGAGGATATGAGAGGGGAGAGAAAAAGGGGAGAGATATGAGAGAGGGGAGAGATATGAGAGAGGGGAGAGATATGAGAGAGGGGAGAGATATGAGAGAGGGGAGAGATAGAGAGAGGAGAGATAGGGGAGATATAGGCGAGAGGGGAGTGATTGGAGAGAGGGGAGAGATTGGAGAGAGGGGAGAGATAGGAGAGAGGGGAGAGATAGGAGAGAGGGGAGAGATAGGAGAGAGGGGAGAGATAGGAGAGAGGGGAGAGATAGAGGAGAGAGAGATAGGAGAGAGGAGAGATAGGAGAGAGTAGAGAAGAGAGAGAGATAGGGAGAGGGATAGATAGGAGAGAGTGGGAGATAGAGAGGGGAGAGATTAGATAGATAGGAAGAGGGAGAGATAGATAGTAGGAGGAGGGGAGAGATAGATAGATAGGAGAGAGGGGAGAGATGTTTTGTTTATGTATTACTAATTTTTGAAAAATTTGAATAAAAATACAAATATTAAACAAAATTCCATAGACCTTATGGTTTTAAAATGAGCGCTGTCCTGCGTTTAGATGTCAAATCATTTGTGGCAGAATTTTTTATACCACCAAGATATCAAAAAAAAATCTTAGTAGGGAGGTTAAGAGCTTGGATCCCAACAATTTTTAGTTGCTATGCTACACAAGTAATTTACTCAGATGTGTTAAAAGCCAGTCTGAGACTTACAATCTTCTCCAGAAGGGGTTGTCTCACCACGCTGTTTCACAGAGCCATAAGTAGCTTTAGGTTCGTGCTTCCTGTCTGTTCCTGGTCAGGCTGTGGGTGGTTCTATAGCGGTGATTCACATGTTAACTCCGTATCCACAGCTCTTCTAATTGCACTGACTTGAGAACTGGAGATGTTATCTATAGAGCAGAGAGCTTCAGAGCTCAATGTAACCTATCAGAAGTGATTACTCTCCTTTGTTTGCTAGAGAGAACACACTCTGTTCTCAAGCTCACCTGTGGTGACATCACTCCCTTCTCTCGGATAAGACAAAGAGCAGAGAGAGCAGGGTGGTAACCAGATAAACCTGTGTGCACTAACAGCAGATAAAATCTCTATCTCCTCAACATAGCAAAATAAACAAAGCAAAAAGTCTTATATTTGCTTTTCCCTACATGAAAGCGAATCTTTGTAGTGAGACAACCGCTTTAAGAGCATCTGCTTCTGAAGCTCTATTTACCCTCATGTATGTGTATGGGTCACAACCCTTTTCTTTTTTTTTTTTTAAACCCCAAATAATGTAATTTCTGTCTGATACCTCTCCCCCTCCTTTATTTAACTGAAAAAATCCCTCCTTGTTGCATTGCATATCCCAAAACATCCAGACTATTCTCATGCTGGAGAAATTGCTTGACAAAATGCCTGGCCTCAGCCGTGCTTGGACGTCCTTCATTATTTTGGGGGTTGCTGATGCAATGGGTAAATACTCCATTATAGAGAATCCGTGTCCATGGCACCTGGATACTAATGGCCCATTTCCATACTGGTGTACGAGCTCCTTGGTGTCTTCCACCTTCAGGCTGTTCTGCTCCTCATTGGTTTCATCCGTTATTTGCATTCAGGATGGGGAGTTTTCAGCTCTAGCCACAGGGTCCACATTATTGCGCCTGCCCCCCAGTTATTATGCACAGTGCATCTGACAGGAACTTTTGAAGCTGTTGTATGGAATCCATTGCTCTGATATTTGGCTACGTGCTATGAATTTACAGAGTTGTGTATGATGTTGCTGTGGAAACTTCATCTCCGAGCGACCTGTGCTCTAAGCCTCTGAAGCGTTAGTGCTGCTGTTACTATATACAGAAGAGCTATCTATATATACACCTAGCACCATATTGTTCATCAATAATACAGTCCCACAGCTACTGCTACAGGTGCTAATCCATGTCCACATAGTGCTGTCTGCATAACACCCAGTATATCGAAATCAGGAGCTGGCTTGTGTCCAGAGCATATATAATACTGTCAACTGTTAGGCGGGTCTGTTCATGATGGGGCGGAGGAGCAAACCGCTTAGTGCTCTATGTACAGTAGTGGTCTGACTGAACGCACAAACAAGAGTCAATTACATATGCCTATTGGCTTCTGCTTTCCTTCTTTCTTTTTTTCTTCTTTTTCTTTCTTTTCTTTGCTTTCTTTCTTCTTTCTCTCTCTTCTTATTTTCCACTTCTTTCTCTTTTTCCTCTTCTTTTCTTTTTTTCTTCTCTTCTTTATTCCACTTTCTTTCTCTTCTTTCCTTTTCTTTTCTTTTTTCTTCCTTTCTTTTCCATTTCTTTCTTTCTTCCTTCTTTTTTTTATTCTCTTTCTTATTTCCATTCTTCTCTTTCCTTCTTTTCTTTTTTTTTTCTTCTCTTTCTTTTTCCTTCTTTTCTTTCTTTCCTTCTTTCTTTTTTATTTTCCTTCTTTCTCTTTCTTTTCTTTTTTTCATTTTTCTTTTTTTCCCTTTCTTTTCTTTTTTCTTTCTTTCTATTTTCACTCTTTCCTCTTTCTTTCCACTTTCTTTCTCTTTCTTTCCTTCTTTCTCTTTCTTTCCTTCTTTCTTTTCTTTATTTTCCACTTTCTTTCTCTTTCTTTCCTTCTTTCTTTTCTTTATTTTCCACTTTCTTTCTCTTTCTTTCCTTCTTTCTTTTCTTTCTTTCTTTCTTCTCTTTCTTTATTTTCCACTTTCTTTCTCTTTCTTTCCTTCTTTCTTTTCTTTTTTCTTCTCTTTCTTTATTTTCCACTTTCTTTCTCTTTCTTTCCTTCTTTCTTTTCTTTTTTACTTCTTTCCACTTTCTTTCTTTTTTCTTTCCTTCTTTCTTTTCTTTATTTTCCACTTTCTTTCTCTTTCTTTCCTTCTTTCTTTTCTTTCTTTCTTCTCTTTCTTTATTTTCCACTTTTTCTTTCTTTCTTTTTCTTTTCTTTTTTCTTTCTCTTTTTTTTTATTTTTCCACTTTCTTTCTTTCTTTCCTTCTTTCTTTTTTCTCTTTCTTTATTTTCCACTTTCTTTCTCTTTCTCTTTTTCTTTTTTTTCTCTTTCTTTATTTTCCACTTTTTCTATTTCTCTTTCTTTCCTTCTTCTTTTCTTTCTTTCCCTTTCTTTCTCTTTCTTTATTTTCCACTTTCTTTCTCTTTCTTTCTTTCTTTCTTTTCTTTTTTCTTCTCTCTTTTTATTTTCCATTTTCTTTATCTTTCTTTCCTTCTTTCTTTTCTTTATTTTCCACTTTCATTATCTTTCTTTCATTCTTGATTGTATTTCTTTATTTTCTTTATTTTCCACTTTCTCTTTCTTTCCTTCTTTCTGGTCTTTCTTTCTTTTCTTTATTTTCACTTCTTTCTTTTTTTCCTTTTCTGTCTTTCTTTCTTTTCTTTATTTTCCATTCTTTCTCTTCTTTCCTTCTTTCTTTTCTTTCTTTCTTATTTTCACTTTCATTTTCTTTCTTTTTCTTTTTCTTTCTTATCTTCTTCTTTTCACTTTTTCTTTTCTTATTTCCTTTCTTTCTTTCTTTCCTTTTTCTCTTTCTTTATTTTCCTTTTTCTTTCTTTTTTTTCTTTTCTCTTTCTCACTTTTATTTTTTTCTTTTTTCTTTCTTTTTTCTTCTTTCTTTCTTTTTTCTTTCTTTTTTTCTTTCTTTCTCTTATACCTATCTACGGTATGTAGTTTCTATCTGTCATATATATCCCTGCCATACCTATCTGTCTCATGTCTCTCAATCTGATATCTATGTATTTAGCTAATATCTATCTCATATCTACTTATCTCATATATCATATAATATCATATAATATCTATGTATCTTCTATCTATCTCATGCCTATCATATTTAGCTTTCTCATACTATTTATCTATCTCACATCTATCTACCTATCTTTTCACATTTATCTATCTAGCTATCTATCTGTCTATTTTACATCTATCTCTAGAAAAGTATCCAATGACTGCAGCAATTCTATATTCAGGACAGACAAACTAATGGGTGACACTTCGGTCCGATCATGGGAACTTTTCAAACAAGATAAGTGAATCAGTGCCAAATGTTTTGATAGTACAAACATCAACTGATAAAGTGTCAATTAAGTGGTAATTAAGTAACGGTTATAAAAATGTGTTTGGAAGCCAAACATCAACTCACAGCGCATCAAGAATATGACAATCGCTTCATAATCACAATCATGGCCGTCATTTTCTTGATGCTCAGTGATTTGATGTATTGCTTCCAAACACATATTTTATAAACGTTACTTAATTACCACTTAATTGACACTTTGTCATCGCTTGATGTTTGTAGTATCCATACATTTTGCACTAACTTCTTACTGTGCTTGAAAAAGGTAAAAGGTCCGGTGAGAGAAGAAAATTGCACTTAATTTTGTCTGCCCTGAATTTGGAATAAACTTTTTCAGCCTTTTTTGACGTTTTGTGAGGTTGTGGTTAATGGATATTTTTCTAGTCAGTTTCAGCCCTAGAAGGCAGGAGCTGTATAAACTGGCAGCCACTCTCTTTTTTTTTTTTTTTTTTTGTACAATTATATATATATATATATATATATATATATATATAACAGATAAACAGAGATAGATAGATCCACCAGCAGAGCAGCACAGCCATTATATATATATATATATATATATATATATTATATATATATATATATATATATATATATATATATATATATATATAATCATGTCTATCTATCTGTGTCTAATATCTATCTATCTATCTCCTATCTATCTCTGATATCTATCTGTCTCATATTTATCTCATATCTATCTATCTATCCCACTATCTATCTCATATCTATCTATCTCATATCTATCTATCTCATATCTATCTATCTCATATCTATCTATCTCATATCTATCTATCTCATATCTATCTATCTCATATCTATCTCATATCTATCTATCTATCTCATATCTATCTATCTCATATCTATCTCATATCTATCTATCTCATATCTATCTATCTCATATCTATCTATCTCATATCTATCTCTCATATCTATCTCATATCTATCTATCTCATATCTGTCTATCTCATATCTGTCTATCTCATATCTGTCTATCTCATATCTGTCTATCTCATATCTGTCTATCTCATATCTGTCTATCTCTCATAGCTAGCTATCTCTCATAGCTAGCTATCTCTCATAGCTTGCTATCTCTCATAGCTAGCTATCTCTCATAGCTATCTGTCTCTCATAGCTAGCTGTCTCTCATAGCTAGCTGTCTCATAGCTATCTGTCTCTCAGCTATCTGTCTCAAATATATATCTCATATCGATCTATCTGACTCCTATATATCTCTGATATATATCTATTTATGATCTACCTATCTCATATCTATCTCTATCTGACTCATAGCTATCTATTTATCTGTCTCATATCTTACTCTCTCTATATATATTTACGTATTTAAGGCAATAGATGCCCTTATGTAACCCCCATAGACCTACATGATGATATTTTTTATTTAATTTTTTCTGTGTCATTTTATTCCAGGTGATATAAATTGGATGATAAATAGTCACATGAATACATCTTGTATGCAAATTATCACTCCCCCCTCCCTTCAAACTTATCTTTAACAACATCGCACATTTCCATCCCCGGGGGGGCATCGAGGGCCTTTAATGAGGTCCCAGGGCTTCTCATGGACATTGCAGAACACAAAGCTGTTTGTGATATTCATTGCTATACACAATAAACACAAAAAATGTTCAGAAACACCTGTCAGCCTCACATGTAGTACATTGACTTTCCGAACTGTCCATCAGTTTTCTTATGGTAAATGCTGTATAAATTGTAACCAGAGGTATCGTATGACGTCCATGAATTATCAGCTGTGACATGCACTTCATTACGATTCGGCTGCTGACTGGATGAGAGGGATCATGGGATGCACTTGGTGACGCCACAGAACTAGCAAGTGGTTAGGCCTTCCCTGCCCTGGGTGCAACAACCAGTACAACCATATTACAGCATCACTTCATGGGTGTAACTATAGCCATAGTGACTGCTATGGGGCCCAGAGGATGAGGGGGCCCAATCAGGTTCATGAACATTGTTCCTTTTTATAGTAAAAAAGTAGTTGGGGGTTTTAAGCTATCTAAAACCACTGACCTATGGCGGTATTATTTATACCTCCCTGATGTGTGGCGGTATTATTTATACCTCCCTGATGTGTGGCGGTATTATTTTACCTCAGTGATATGTGGCGGTATTATTTAAACCTCAGTGATATGTGGCGGTATTATTTATACTTCCCTGATATGCGGCGGTATTATTTATACCTCCCTGATATGTGTCGGTATTATTTATACCTCCCTGATGTGTGGCGGTATTATTTATACCTCCCTGATGTGTGGCGGTATTATTTATACCTCCCTGATGTGTGGCGGTATTATTTATACCTCCCTGATGTGTGGCGGTATTATTTATACCTCCCTGATGTGTGGCGGTATTATTTATACTTCCCTGATATGCGGCGGTAATATTTATACCTCCTTGATATGTGGTGGTATTATTTATACCTCCCTGATATGTGGCGGTATTATTTATACCTCTAATTATTGCTACTTCTGCTGCTGTTTTAGCTTGTCATTGCCCTGTGAACACTAGTTAAGACCCTTTCAACACATTGAACATTGAAGAGCTGAGCTTTTGGATCCGTGGAGCCCCACGCTGGTCACATGACCCCTCTCAACCAGTCACAAACCCACTTTGTGACTTGTCACATGACCGGCTCAGACGATCATGTGATTCCTGAAGCGGGAACTGTTGGTTCTCAGGCGGTGACCTGTGTGGATTTTAATGCAGATTTGTCTGAACCCCCTTCCGTTGGGGGAGAGTTGGCAGCGATGGTTTATATGGTAAAAATAATTTCATATAGCGCCCCCTACTGCACAATGTGATTCTGAAGCCCCCAGCAGGCCTATGTGTGGTGAGATACTGTGTGATGATTGCCTTGTATGTGGCGCTGCCTCAGGACCTGCTCGTCCCTTCTCAGGGTTCCTGACCCCCGGCTCTCGGGCCTGGCTTTTCTCTTGCAGCCTCTCGACGTTTCTCCGATGTCCCCACCAACGTGGAGCCACACGGCCACCTGAACACCATAGGTACCGCGCGTGCTGTCAGTCTGCTGCTTCCTGTGGCGCTGTGCTTCTCGCTATGTTCTGGTCAGTGTAACGTCTCTGTGACAGGACCGTCATGGCCGCCACCTGCAGATCAGGAGGACGCACACCCTTCACCAAGCCAATTCCTTCTCTCCTTCCTTGCTTTTTTTTCAGCACGTAATTGGTCTAATAATGAACAAAATAAGTTCTAAATATTGCCGTTTCCAAGGTTACCACCTTCTCCTCATGCAGAATGAGACTAACATCTGCTCTCTGTGTGTGGCGGAATACACAATCTCCAGCATTGTGTGCATATATACATGGGGGTATATATGATGCGCTTCTCTGTGCCTAGTGTGTCTGTGTGTGTATAGTAGGATCATGGGCGAGGTATATAGCAGCCCTAGCTAGCTCTATCTCCTATCTATCCCATATCTATCTATCTATCTATCTATCTATCTATCTATCTATCTATCTATCTATCTATCTCCTATCTGTCTATCCCATATCTATCTCCTATATATCTATCTCATATCTATCCCATATCTATCTATCCCATATCTATCTATCCCATATCTATCTATCCCATATCTATCTATCCCATATCTATCTATCTATCCCATATCTATCTATCTATCTATCCCATATCTATCTATCTATCCCATATCTATCTATCCCATATCTATCTATCCCATATCTATCTATCCCATATCTATCTATCCCATATCTATCTATCCCATATCTATCTATCCCATATCTATCTATCCCATATCTATCTATCCCATATCTATCTATCCCATATCTATCTATCCCATATCTATCTATCTATCCCATATCTATCTATCTATCCCATATCTATCTATCTATCCCATATCTATCTATCTATCCCATATCTATCTATCTATCCCATATCTATCTATCTATCCCATATCTATCTATCTATCCCATATCTATCTATCTATCCCATATCTATCTATCTATCCATCTATCTATCTATCCCATATCCATCTATCTATCCCATATCTATCTATCTATCCCGTATCTATCTATCCATCTATCCCGTATCTATCCATCTATCCCGTATCTATCCATCTATCCCGTATCTATCTATCTATCCCGTATCTATCTATCCATCTATCCCGTATCTATCCATCTATCCCGTATCTATCCATCTATCCCGTATCTATCTATCTATCCCGTATCTATCCATCTATCCCGTATCTATCCATCTATCCCGTATCTATCTATCCCGTATCTATCTATCCATCTATCCCGTATCTATCTATCTATCCCGTATCTATCTATCTATCCCATATCTATCTATCTATCCCATATATATCTATCTATCTATCCCATATCTATCTCATATCTATCTATCTCTATCTATCTATCCCATATCTATCTATCTATCCCATATCTATCTATCTATCCCATATCTATCTATCTATCCCATATCTATCTATCTATCCCATATCTATCTATCTATCCCATATCTATCTATCTATCCCATATCTATCTATCCCATATCTATCTATCTATCCCATATCTATCTATCTATCCCATATCTATCTATCTATCCCATATCTATCTATCCCATATCTATCTATCTATCCCATATCTATCTATCCCATATCTATCTATCTATCCCATATCTATCTATCTATCCCATATCTATCTATCTATCCCATATCTATCTATCTATCCCATATCTATCTATCTATCCCATATCTATCTATCTATCCCATATCTATCTATCTATCCCATATCTATCTATCTATCCCATATCTATCTGTCTGTCTATCCCATATCTATCTGTCTGTCTATCCCATATCTATCTGTCTGTCTATCCCATATCTATCTGTCTGTCTATCCCATATCTATCTGTCTATCCCATATCTGTCTGTCTATCCCATATCTATCTGTCTATCCCATATCTATCTGTCTATCCCATATCTATCTGTCTATCCCATATCTATCTGTCTATCCCATATCTATCTGTCTATCCCATATCTATCTGTCTATCCCATATCTATCTGTCTATCCCATATCTATCTGTCTATCCCATATCTATCTGTCTATCCCATATCTATCTGTCTATCCCATATCTATCTGTCTATCCCATATCTATCTGTCTATCCCATATCTATCTGTCTATCCCATATCTATCTGTCTATCCCATATCTATCTGTCTATCCCATATCTATCTGTCTATCCCATATCTATCTGTCTATCCCATATCTATCTGTCTATCCCATATCTATCTGTCTATCCCATATCTATCTGTCTATCCCATATCTATCTCTCTATCCCATATCTATCTCT
Source organism: Phyllomedusa bahiana (assembly GCA_025379985.1). NCBI lineage: Eukaryota > Metazoa > Chordata > Amphibia > Anura > Hylidae > Phyllomedusa > Phyllomedusa bahiana. The sequence goes on from JAODAL010003756.1 coordinate 51,634, forward strand.
CTATCCCATATCTATCTCTCTATCCCATATCTATCTCTCTATCCCATATCTATCTATCCCATATCTATCTCTCTATCCCATATCTATCTCTCTATCCCATATCTATCTCTCTATCCCATATCTATCTCTCTATCCCATATCTATCTCTCTATCCCATATCTATCTCTCTATCCCATATCTATCTATCTATCCCATATCTATCTATCTATCTATCCCATATCTATCTGTCTGTCTATCCCATATCTATCTGTCTGTCTATCCCATATCTATCTGTCTGTCTATCCCATATCTATCTGTCTGTCTATCCCATATCTATCTGTCTGTCTATCCCATATCTATCTGTCGGTCTATCCCATATCTATCTATCTATCTATCTGTCTGTCTATCCCATATCTATCTGTCTGTCTATCCCATATCTATCTGTCTGTCTATCCCATATCTATCTGTCTGTCTATCCCATATCTATCTGTCTGTCTGTCTGTCCCATATCTATCTGTCTGTCTAACTGTCTGTCTGTCTATCTATCCCATATCTATCTGTCTGTCTATCCCATATCTATCTGTCTATCCCATATCTATCTGTCTATCCCATATCTATCTCTCTCTCTCTCTCTCATATCTATCTCTCTCTCTCTCTCTCTCATATCTATCTCTCTCTCTCTCTCTCTCATATCTATCTCTCTCTCTCTCTCTCTCTCTCATATCTATCTCTCTCTCTCTCTCTCTCTCATATCTATCTCTCTCTCTCTCTCTCATATATCTATATAACTATCCATCCATCTCATATCCATATGTTTATCGGTCTAAAGTAGACAAAGGTCACACTATTCCCAGAGCCGTCTTAACAGAATGATGGGCCCCTGGGCATAGCACTGCAGTGGGCCCTGCCTAAATACATGACATCACACTGGGCCATGCCTTGAGCTCCCCCCAAGCATACCCATATTATTACGCCACTTATGTATGGACACTTTTGTAGTCTGCAGCCTACAAGACTATTTGGCAGGGCAGGGAGCCTTTGGCTCCCTTCTCCACCATGGTTTTTAAATGTTTGCATGTCCTAAAAATACACAGTTAAACAAGCAAAGCCAACCATGGGATCCATGGGATCCTGGTCATGTTTCTTGTATTCCTGGAACATACATGTACCACCTGGGGCCCCCCATACTTGTGGGGCCCCCGGGCAACTGCCTAGTGTGCCCAATGGAAAAGATGGCCCTGACTATTCCCGGTGGATAGGGCGTGCCCTATTTTACGCGCTAATGTCCCAACAATACATAAGAGGCAGCAGTCTTATTAAAGGGGTTGTCTCACTACAGACCTTGCGGGCATATCATTAGGACAGTGGTCTGCAAAGTGCGGCCCTCCAGCTGTTGAAAACTACAACTCCCATCATGCATTTCTATCATCTAGATTAGTGGGCATGATGGGAGTTGTAGTTTCCCAACAGCTGGTGAGCTGCACTTTGATGACCACTGCATGCTGTCACGCCTATCTCCTGAACGAGCTCCGAAATATCTGTTCTGAACAGATAGCTGGTTGGGACTCTCCCATAGACCTGGAAGGGAGTTCTGAGTTTAGTTGAGCAGGGATGCTTTGCTGTAATTGGGACACCCATTCATGTCCATGGAAGGGTCCCGAGCACCTCTCAGTGCAGAACGGAGAGATTTTGGGGTTTGTTTAGGAGATCAGATGTCCTAGTGACAGGCCGTCATTGTCCCCTTTAATGGGGTTGTCTCACTACCTCAGTCCTAATTTCTTGGTTTCACTTTGAATTCAGGGGCGTGTTTCTGGTTTCTAATAGGCTGCAGTAGAAGCCAGGTCTGTAGCTATAGCAGCCAGCGCTGGCAGCCTATCAGGAGAGATAAACAAGTCTGTAGCTATAGCGACCAGTGCTGGCAGCCTATCAGAAGAGATCAAACAGGTCTGTAGCTATAGCAACCAGCACTGGCAGCCTATCGGGAGAGATAAACAGGTCTGTAGCTATAGCGACCTGAGGAACTGATATAGCTCATATAAGAGGGGATATCTAGGAATAGGGAGGACACTGTTAATGGACACATATTGCAAAGTGACTTGTTTTTGCAAGATCTTTAACATAAAAAGCAGCAGCGATCCCTGTAGTGAGACGACCCCTTTAAGGCTTGCCTCACATCTGCATCAGAGGTTCCATTCAGAACGAAAACCACGGGATCCGTTCACTGAGGAATCCCATCGAACGCTGTGGGTGTCGCTTGTGAACGGGTCCCGTGTCTTTCGTTTTTCAGCTCTGTGACTGAGGTTCTGTGCACAACCTCTGAGGCAGATGTGACCCAAGCCTAATACTGATTCATAAGCCAACATTTTCACCTAAGGTCATAGGACCCCAGCAATCTATGTATCCAACTATCCAACAGGGGGCTTGTGTAAAATGCCCGCACAGACAGGGCCAGCAGACCCTGGGATAGAAACATTACACTTCTTCTTCTGGACTTCTATATAGAGACATCTTTATGTTTACAATACAAAGTGTACATTACACATCACAGGAACTGTTTCCATGACAATTTACATTGAGTGTATTATTCTCCTCAGTCACACATCAGTAACCTTCAGCTCCAGCGATTACATGTGTTATGTAAAGTGCCAGTGGCTTCTGCTTTATAGTATCTCTCTATCTCTTTTATTCATAGATCTCTTGGATCTATTTATCTATCCTCATATCTATCTATCCTCATATCTATCATATATCCTCATATCTATCATCTATCCTCATATCTATCATCTATCCTCATATCTATCATCTATCCTCATATCTATCATCTATCCTCATATCTATCATCTATCCTCCTCATATCTATCATCTATCCTCCTCATATCTATCATCTATCCTCCTCATATCTATCATCTATCCTCCTCATATCTATCATCTATCCTCCTCATATCTATCATCTATCCTCCTCATATCTATCATCTATCCTCCATATCTATCATCTATCCTCCTCATATCTATCTTCTATCCTCCTCATATCTATCCTCTATCCTCCTCATATCTATCATCTATCCTCCTCATATCTATCCTCTATCCTCCTCATATCTATCCTCTATCCTCCTCATATCTATCCTCTATCCTCCTCATATCTATCCTCCTCATATCTATCCTCTATCCTCCTCATATCTATCCTCTATACTCCTCATATCTATCCTCCTCATATCTATCCTCTATCCTCCTCATATCTATCCTCTATCCTCCTCATATCTATCCTCTATCCTCCTCATATCTATCATCTATCCTCCTCATATCTATCATCTATCCTCCTCATATCTATCATCTATCCTCCTCATATCTATCATCTATCCTCCTCATATCTATCATCTATCCTCCTCATATCTATCATCTATCTTCCTCATATCTATCATCTATCTTCCTCATATCTATCATCTATCTTCCTCATATCTATCATCTATCTTCCTCATATCTATCATCTATCTTCCTCATATCTATCATCTATCTTCCGCATATCTCCCTCATATCTATCTCCCTCATATCTATCTCCCTCATATCTATCTCCCTCATATCTATCTCATATCTATCTTCCTCATATCTATCTTCCTCATATCTATCTTCCTCATATCTATCTTCCTCATATCTATCTTCCTCATATCTATCTTCCTCATATCTATCTTCCTCATATCTATCTTCCTCATATCTATCTTCCTCATATCTATCTTCCTCATATCTATCTTCCTCATATCTATCTATCTCATATCTATCTATCTCATATCTATCTCCCTCATATCTATCTCCCTCATATCTATCTCCCTCATATCTATCTCCCTCATATCTATCTCCCTCATATCTATCTCCCTCATATCTATCTCAGGTAGGTAGGTAGATAGATAGATATGAGAGAGATAGATAGATATGAGAGAGAGAGATAGATAGATATGAGAGAGAGAGATAGATAGATATGAGATAGATAGATAGATAGATATGAGAGAGATAGATAGATATGAGAGAGAGAGATAGATAGATATGAGAGAGAGAGATAGATAGATATGAGAGAGAGAGATAGATAGATATGAGAGAGAGAGATAGATAGATATGAGAGAGAGAGATAGATGGATATGAGAGAGAGAGCTAATGAGAGAAAGATAAATAGATAGGTAGATTAATTATCTGTCAAATATCTATCTGACTCATAAAAAGTTGAATATCTATATATATTATATCTATCTATCTAATATTTATAACATATCTATATATTCCATATCTATCTATCGATCTATCTAATATCTATCTATCTACATACCTATCTACAGTATATAGATAGATGTGAGATAGATAGATATCTATTTGACTATATATTCATCTCATATTTATCTCTCTTATACTGGTCGGTCTATCTATTTATTTATCAATTTCAGATCTATCTGCTTATCGATTTCATACCTATCTATATCTCTCACCTCTATTTTATGTGTGTCTATATACCAATCTCATACATATGTACTCTTCTCCTGTCTCTCACATGCTTCCTGTCTTCCGATCAGTCCATTTTCCCCTCTGTGTCTCTATGTGTTCCCTTATCCTACTCTTTACTCCTGCTCCATCTGCACCTTTCTCTCTCTCTCTCGTCCCTCTGTCTAGGAAAGGTCAATACTATGGTATAGGGAAATAAACCCCCTGAAGTACCGTGACTTCACTTCATTCTGGAAGCAACAGAGGGCGCCACTCACTGTTCTGCGACCAGTGACTGACCTATTTTCAGGGTGTGCTAATCTATGCTCAATGGTCATCTGACAGGACGGTGACGAGTTTTGTGTACTGCACTTATCAGTCTCCATGCTTCGTATTATTAATCCCATAATAAACTGTCTTTGTTGGGTTTTTTACAGTACTTGTGTGATCTATATGGCTTTATTATGTATGTACTGTACTCTGCGGATCTATGTGCTCTGTTACATTGCTTATGTACTGTCTTATGATATGAAATACTACAGTAAGTGTATGGCATGCGATAGTAACCTGTATCAACTTGTATGTTCCAGTATATTGTTTGTGTGTTATTATTGTCTAAGTGAATTTTCTACACATTTCGACTGGTCACTGCAATCCCTCTAGCACAGGCAAATACAACTCATTGGTAGAAAGTTCTTATCAAGACTAGATCCTAAATCATAGATCAACAAATAATATTTACCGGTCACTGGGGGTAATGCAAAATATTTGCTTTACTTTTTTAGAGAGTATGGGGGACATGAAATGGCTAATGGCGTTGTCCGAAATATATATGTAACGTGCGCCAAAGACGGGTGAAAGTCCAACATCCTCGACCCTTGTCCACACCAATTATTAGGGCCACGTGTCGTGCCACATTTATAAGATTAGAAAAATATACAATACTAGATAAGGGCGTAATAACCACTAGTGTAAACACCTAAAAAGATATAAACCAACAAGAATAGGGTGTATACTATTAAAACATAATAATAATGATATATATAAAATCCACAAATATAATCAATAACTGTCAGACAAAAACCTAATCAGAAAAGTGAAGGAGGTGTAGAGAACCCTAACTAACCCTAAGAACCTATACCGGCGCTAGAGAAGATATACAGGGAGCCCGTCCCGTAAGGACGACCCCGTCAGGAACCTCCCCCTATTGTACTCTTACCACTACACCACAGGTGTCAAACTGCCGGCCCTCCAGCTGTTGGGAAACTACAACTCCCATCATGCATTTGTATAATCTATAACAGTGGGCATGATGGGAGTTGTAGTTTCCCAACAGCTGGAGGGACGGCAGTTTGACACCCCTGCACTACACTAACCCTAAGGGTGCTTTCACACGGTGCGTTTTGATGCGTTTTTTTTTTGGATGCATTTTTTGTGCAGGAAAGCACAACAATTAATGCTATACATTGTTGCACAAAAAACGCATCCAAAAAAACGCATCCAAAAAAACGCATCAAAACCGCACCGTGTGAAAGCACCCTAAAACAACAAAAAAGTCACAACATGTTTCATATCGCCAATATTCCTCAGGGGACAGGTGTGGCAAATTAGAAAAAAAACACAGAAAAGAAAACTTGTGTAGGTGTAACAACTAAGGCAATACCTCTGATATTATATCCAGATGATTTGAATATGCCTCCAAAGGTAAGAAAAAAGGTTAACTTACCCTCTATGAAACTCAAAAATTCTAGGGATAAAGCATGGGGTAAGGTAGCCCCAAAGCGTCATCTCATCAAAGCCAATTGACACATAAAGATTCCCCTAGGGAGCACACCCGAGGTAAGGTGTCTGGCAGGATGATCCATATGACATTCATAAGATCAAATAGTCTCCAAAAAAAGGGAATCTCACAAGAGAACAGAGAGTGACTTCTGATCACTATATTTACTATTTTGCCATAGGCAAACTTAAACTCTATCAGTTCTCTAGCTATAAAACACTAAAACGTAGCTTTTATTATGTATAACTCTTAACCTCTATACACTCTATTGAAAAACCTGATTTCTAACCTCACCATTTAACCCTTTCTACTTCTGAAAAGCTATTCCTTCAGAAGTAAAAAAGGGTTAAATGGCGAGGTTAGAAATCAGGTTTTTAAATAGTGTGTATAGAGGTTTAGAGTTATACATAATAAAAGTTACGTTTTAGTGTTTTATAGATAGAGAACTGATAGAGTTTAAGTTTGCCTATGGCAAAATAGTAAATATAGTATTCATAAGATTAGACACATTTATGAATATGGCCCAACAGAATGTTTCGCAAAAAGTGTCTACTAGTCCACGGCAATTTTAAACTGGCGAAGCTGAGACAAATTTTTTGCAAAGACACTTTTTTGAGACACTTTTTTGGGGCACAAATGTATCACAATGCAACACATTTATAATGTGCTGTGAGACCCATACATATTGACGAATACAACACTAACCTACTGTCTAGTCTGCACCAGTCTTCATACAAGTCCTCCGGAGTCTCTTTGCCAGTGACATTCAATAGGCCCTCAAGGGTAACCTTTTACTGCTTTTAGTCCTCTGAGGGTAGTAGATAAATAGCTAATTCTGTGATTTGATTGGCTAAGAAGAGCACAGACTTTTTCTTACGATTCAAAACGCTTTATTGAATAAATGAAGCAGATAAAATATAATCATTACAAATAAAAAAAAAAAAGACCGGAAAGGTCTCACACATAAGAATCATGCAGCAGTAGTGGCAAATCAGAGAGAAAAAAAAAAACCTTCCTACTATATGAGTACGTATAAGGTAATAATATCAACCATATGAACAAGGATAACAGGCGTAAGTAATGATCAAATTAGATCTATTTTGACCCTATAAAAATAATTCCAAAAGAGAGAGCATTATAAAACCAAAACCAACATAGAACATCAAACACATAAGAGAAAAGAAAAAAGAGAAAGAAAAAAAAAGGGGGGGGAGGGGAAGGGGAGAGGTGAGTCAGAAGTGTCGCTTCCTTCACAAACCCCCATAGTCAACCCGCCCTATGACAGCGTTCCTTCCACTATAGGTCAGCACAGACCTTTTCTAATGTGTGTCTGGCAAAGGTTTCTAGATACTGATCAACCCTATAAACCAGCACCATAAGATCCAAAATACAGAACGCGAGCCTCCGCTCCATTGACCTCAAGCCCCCACATAAACAGCCTACCTGGGATGAGGCAAAAGTTGCTTCAAGAAAAATAGATTGTATCCAGCAGTAAAATTAAAAACAAATGGTTTATGGATACAAAAATTAAAAAGTAGTGACCTACCATGCAGAAGTGCAAGCCTGGCTACGATTAAGAACGTTTTGTTCGAAACGCGCCAGCTTGCACTTTTCGATGGTATCTCACTACTTTAAGTTTTGTACCAATAAACAATTTGTAGGATGTCTATGAAAACTGTCTGGGTCTAAGACTTTCTTTGTTGCCCATATCAACCAGTCAGAGCGCCCCTTTCATTTTTTCAGAGCACTACATGAAATCAAAGGGGAGCTCTGAATGATTGATATAGGTAACAAAGAAAGTCTTACACCCAGACCATTTTTATACAAATCGTTTGATACAAAACTTAAAAAGTGGTGAGATACAATTGAAAAGTGCAAGCTAACGCGTTTCGAACACTATGTCCTTAATCGTAGCCAGGCTGGCACTTCTGCATGGTATGTCACTACTTCTTGATTTTTGTATCCGTAAACCATTGGTTTTTATTTTACTGTTGGATCCAATTTCTTTTTCTTGAATCCCTACAAACCACCTATGTCAAGGGTCAAGTGACTTAAAGGGGTTGTCTCACTACATTGATTCCTCTCGCCTCAGTCCTGTTTTCTTGGTTTCACTTTGAATTCAGTGGCGTGTTTACTGGCTTCCACTAGGCTGCAGTAGAAGCCAGGTCTGTAGCTATAGCAACCAGTGCTGGCAGCCTATAAGGAGAGATAGTACAGGTCTGTAGCTATAGCAACCAGTGCTGACAGCCTATCAGGAGATATCAAACAGGTCTGTAGCTATAGCGACCACAGGAGCTGATGCAGCCCATAAAAGAGGGGATATCTAGGAATAGGTAGGTCACTGTTAATGGACATTATATTGCAAAGTGACTTGTTTTTGCAAGATCTTTAACATAAAAAGCAGCGATCCCTGTAGTGAGACAACCCCTTTAAAAGGGCACACACAAAGCATAGCAGGTCCTTCCCCTTCTTGATATCCAAATCAACAACCCCCAAGCATAAATTTCACTCAAACCATAGACAAACATTGTACACTCCCACAACATCCAGGGTCAAGAATAGTATACAAATCATGGTTCGAAATTCTCTGCCATCCCTACTGGCCAATCCTGGTACTGCAGGAACATAATTGAGGTGCAAGAAGAAAGATGGGTGCCAACAGGGTAGATACGTTTCTGTGCAGTACCAAGAAAATCACTTCACTCCCAATCTTGTCACAGTGAATGTCTCCAAGTCCATCCATCTCCAACTACAGTGTTGTAATTGGCTCCTTTCTCTCAGCAGGGCACTATGGGAAGGATATCTATCGCAGCGGAGGACCGGACCTTCACAATTTCATTTCTTCAGGATTTGTCACCCTTGGAAGAGGACATCTTAAGGGTACAGTACAAAGCTTTTATCCCTAGACCCATGCATTTTCTCGTGACTGTACTCATATTACTAGCGCTCACCACCGTTCCATTACTTGCTAATGTCGTATTGATTATGCGTGACCATGCAGTCTAGGCAGTTACATACCCCGCTGCTTACTGTGTATTCCATCAGTATGATTACACTTCTAAATTAGGTTTCTATTACTCACAACATACCAACATGTTGACGGAACAATGTTACCCCCTCTATCTTAAATCCTGGGCATCCTTTGGAAACTATTGCCTCATAGTGTCAAGATTTTTACAGTACAAGGGTCCCATAACTTACGCCTCACATAACTATTTCATACTAAAGTAAGGGACCGCAGATTGTATTACATTGCGATGAGATGACCTAAATCTATCTCCTTAGGAGGCAGCTAATACGTATCAGAGTGAAGTCAATACATTGACCCTGAAAGCTGAGTTCTTAGTAAATCGATAAACTCAGTATTGTTTCGATCTTAAAATGGCCGACCACATCGAGATCAATGGAACCGAAGCAAGAACAGGTAGAAGGATCTCTCAACAGTAATCAATTCCTCCAACAAGGGAAGACCTTCCTGGTGAATGGTTTTTGAGGTCAAATGTAGAATTGGATCCAATTTTGATACTTTTTAAATATAGTACTTGGGTTTTACGTTGGGTTCTTCCTAGCAACCAATGGACCAATTTAGCTTTTTAACCATTATGTAAGTTGGCCATAGTCATTATAGGAAGATCTACAGCAGGGGTCTGCAACGTTGGCTCTCCAGCTGTTGGGAAACTACATCTCACATCATGCCCACTGATATAGATTATAGAAATGCATGATGGCAGTTGTAGTTTCCCAACAGCTGGAGAGCCGACGTTGCAGACCCCTGGTCTACAGGCTAATGGATAACCAGTTGGTCACCTAACCCAGGGCTCCCCAACTCCAGTCCTCCAGGCCCACCAACAGGTCATGTTTTCAGGCTCTCCCATAGAATGCACTGACAATAATGAAATCACCTGTGCAATGCTAAGGAAAGCCAGAAAACCTGACCTGTTGGTAGGCCCTGAGGACTGGAGTTGAGACCCCTGACCTAACCCGCTCAAGAACTTGTCAGAATGTACTGTCCGTTGGGTTGACTTTTAGCTCTCCCTATGATCAAGTCCACCTCTAAGGACGTCTACGGAGAGTCCATTAATGACTATGTAATCTAATCCCCCCCTACATATTTTAAGGTTGACTTTAGAAGTAAGCATTCATGCGCAGATTTAGCCCAATACTTGTTCAAACTCTTTAAAAACATTTGGCACAAAGACTTCCAAAAATGTCTAGTGGAGGGCATAGAGGCAATTCAAGACTCCACACACCTACAAGGTGCTCTCCCCAAGGAGAGACGTTCCCCTTTCTGAAAAATGTCTGTGGTCGGCTTTGTGGTTTAAAGATGTCAGAATCCTAGTTTGTAAAATAATACGTACAACACAGTTGTCACCGAGGCGTCTTAAGAGTGATATTCGACAGTGTTAAGCCCCAGCCGAAAAATGTGTTGTCTTCAGTATGCAAGCTCCCCCTCTCTGTACCCGTCAGTCATCCAGTCGTCTTTATGGTGTTTTTCTCATCAGTATTCAGTGTTCTGTGTGCAGCACTTCTAAGCATTTCTGTACGGTATAATTTGACCGGTCTTTGTATATTTTTTTGATCCCACTCAATCCGTTATTATCTCAATAGCGCATTTAATGACATAATTACCCGTTATTGGCGCAGACCTAGTATTAGGAATAGTTTTTGATTCCCTTCATTAACTGTACTTTAGGAGGCAGTTGTCAGTAATTGTCTCAAAGGTTTCATATTGAAACGTATTAAAAAGCCGCAAAATTCAGATATTGTTCTTGGTTTGGTCGTCTGTCGGGATTCTTCTTATACCAAATAAATGAACTCAAGGGGGGACATGTTTGGAACTAGGTGCATCGCAGTGCATTTTTGCCAAAGGCGCCTGAATGTATGAAAGTGTTTTTTGTGCACTCATAAATGGTGTGTAAAGTTCCCCGCCCCTCGCCTTTGTGTTTGGCGAATTATGGAACTTAGGCGCATTAGTAATGCCCCAAACATGTATAAAGGCTATAGGCAGGCTGGAAATAAAAGAAAAGTCATTAGAACAGCATGTCCGTGAATAGAAACTATCGGACTGATCTTGCTTTGTGAACCACAGGTCCCAGCAATACCTGTGCTGTGCTGGCTCTTGCTGTATGTAGAATAAAGGGTGAGAGCAGCAAAAATACATTTCAGATGTAATGTAGTAAAAATTAAAAATTAAAAAATCTGAACAACATCATTAGTGGCTTATTTAATGTAAAATTTGTTTTAGATTCTATTAATTTTAAATGCATTTTATAGGAGATATTTTTTATATTTTTGGGATATTATATATTTTTATAAGATAACAGTTTTTTATTACATTTAAATGATTTAATTTTATACAGTTTGATAATTCTCATAAATTACTTTCTATTATTGTACTGGGGGAAGTTGAGAAATATTGGACATTTTTTTCCCTAACCGCACCTCCACCTCCTCAGGCTCAGGCAGAGCACATTGACATAGGTCTGCCTGTCCAAACAGTAATACACCTAGTTTTGCCGACCCACATTCATATATGTGTCTAATATAACGAGTGTGGTGTGACACCCTCATAATGTCCCCTCATGTTAGGCGCATTAAAAAATGTCGAACAATGCACCTAACACATTCGTTTGGCGCATTAAACATCGTAGCCGGCTCATTTAGGCGCATTTTACACCAGAAAAGGGTGAAAAATCTAATCATGCATGTCTCCCAAATTGTCTATGAAAATTGAATCTCTTGTTTGAAGGAGGAGGTGATGCCAAACTCCATGTTAAGGGTACGTTCACACGGTGTATTGCGGCGCGCACAGGTACGTTCCGCAATACACCTTCATTAGTGTTGTTGAACGTACATGCCTGCCAGCGCATACTTTCAACGCGAGGCAGCTCACTGCCTCATGTACTTTTCTATTTCTCTGTGCACAAAACGGGTCACTTAGATGCCCAGAAATAGTTGTAAAATATTATTATAATGGTATGTTCACATGGTGTATTGCGGTGCGTGCTGTACGCACCGCAATACAACTGGTATTTTTGAAGTACGCACTTCTAAAGCGCGGAAGGGCAGCCCCATTCACTGTCACTATCCACAGCACCTATGCACTGCGAAGAAGTGACATGTCACTTCTCTCTCCCAGCGAACAATGTGTGTGTATTGTATGCTGGGGGAGATGAACGTAATTCATAGTTCTCTATGAGAGCTATGAATCACCGTAATTGCAGGGAGCATGTCGGCCGTATTGAAGCACAAATATGCAGCGAAATGCACCCTGCAATTACGCTGTATGAACATACCCTTAAAACGACAATGTTTTACACCGTGCTGGACATGTATAATGATTATACCGTATTAGCGGGTCGTACTTCAGCGCCATTATGCACCGAAGTACGCCCTGCAAAGACGCCGTGTGAATGCACCCTTGAGGTCCCTATAACCAGGCGGTACTATCATCATTTTGAAAATGGGGAAAAAATCCCAAAAACTTTCATTTAAATTGAGCTAAAAACTGCTTGGTCATATCATTTAGTGAATTCAATATTTTCAAAGGTCTCAGAATTGACTTGTAATGATGCTTTTTAGTCCATTCTGTTTGTTGTAACTTAGTATTATTGTATAATTTAAAGCACCATCAATCCCAGGGTCCTGTACTTGAAGCAGTCATCTGGTCTGGAGATACTACTTAAGGGGGTTTTGCCACAAGGTAATGTTGACGTGGGATCCTCCAAATTGGGTATTTAATCACTCTCTGCTCACCCCCTCCCTCTCACCCCTGCAGTGTTCATGACTCAGCATGATTTGTTTATATTCTCCCCTGAGCTGATAAGGAGGTAAGGAACTCACTTTGTGGCAAAACCCCTTTAAGTAGAAGGGGGTTCCCCCAATTTAAGACACTAATTTACCAGCCAGAGCAAAAAGTGGCTCCAAAAAGAAATGCCGTTTTGTAGCTTTCCTGTCCCATGGACATTTTACTTGCCAAACCCCCCCTTTAAGAATTCAAGTCACTTATTTTCCAGCGGCGGAAACAAGCGAGAAAAAAACTGCATCATATGACTGACGCGGTTTTACATAGTGTAGCGCCTCTCTCATGCTTGGACGCCATCTTGGGCCCGCTTGGCTTCTGGGATCGCCGTCTTTCGTAGGCGGAATGGCACTCAGACGCCAGGCTGCAGTTTAACACTAGCCTCAGCCAGCTTTATTGAGGCACAGAAGAAACATACAAACAAACAAAAACCTCAGGCCGTCAGGCCACTGACTAAACACGTCAGTCCCTTCTATATGTGGCATGGACCTAGCATCCAGTATCACCAATGTACCTCAGAAATCACCAAACGGTACAGGCTTCCCTCAGCCTCTTGGGGGCCAGAGCTCTCTCCTCAGCTCTGCTGCTCAAACGTCCAGGTAGCAGACCATGCCCCCTGATCACCTGTAGTAGGAGGCCTTTAATAGGTCCCCAGAGACCTACCAAAACCCCGACCTGGAACGTGGGAACAGCCACCCACCCAACCCTGTAACTGTCCCGGGAAAGGCAACCCATCACTAGCCGCATAGCAGCCAAAGTAGTTACAAATGTCAATAACCTATGGTTACTGATGCTTAATGGTTGCCATCCCGGCATGTTGGCAGCAGGTCTCTTGCTGTACGCCACCTTGTGGCAGAACCCTGCGACCATCTGAGGTCACTCTGCCACAATAGGAATCAATGGAATGAACTGGAGGCATTTTATTTTCATTTTGACATTTGTTTGGATGCAGAATCTGTGCTAAAACAGCACCGAAAACCGCATCCAAATCAGCCATATGAGCATACCTTGCAAACTCAACTCTAACCTTTACTGCAGTCCTAGGTACTAAACCCTACTATGTGACTGTGGGGTGTCTAAAGTTGGGTTAACACAAGTAATTGATATTCATATGTCTGGAAAGTTGGTTATGTTTAATATTGTGCAGTGGAAAATGAAGACAAGCATAAACTATACCTTAATGTGCATATGAATACCTATTAATACTGTGAAGTGCATGCACTTGCCCTTTAAATCTCCTTGTGTCTCCAGTGGATGCTTATTGGAAAAGCAATAAGCTTTTGGCTCCCTTATAGTAAAATGTATTTGGCAGATGCACCTGAACATGCATTGATGTGGAATCTAATATTCACATCTTCCCACCCAATAACTTGAGATTTGAAATGCAAGACTGGTTTGTCAACACAGATATTATTCTGAGATCAGAGCGTTAATATTCTGCGCTTACATCGAAGAATAGGACGACATTCCTTGAAGAGAGAAGAATAAAAATAAAAAAAACGAGGTTAAAAAAAACACGACTTATCAAAGAGGCAGAAAACTGGAATTCAAAATGAAGAAATAATTGTTATATTGAGAGTTGACGGGTGGAGAGGCCTCCTCCTCATAGGCTGCAGGCACTTCAAAGAAGACTTGTTTGCTTTCCAGGAACATTGCGCTATTGCATTTGCCTTCTATAGTCATGAGGGGAAAGTTAGGTGAGATGGAACTGATCAAGGTGATGGCTGAATATTAAATATTAATAGGAATAGACAACCTAAGCAATCTTAAAGTGACTACAATAGGCAACTTAAAGGGGTTGTCTCACTTCAAAGATTTAGCTTTTGAAATGTAGGGAACAGTAAATGAAGACTTTTTCCAAATACATTGCTTTGTTTATTTTGCTTTGTTGAGGAGATAAGATAGATTGTATCTGCTCTCTGAGCCACATGTATGAAACTGTTTTGGTCTAAAACTCACTTTTTCGCCCATAGGTTTCTATGGGGAAAAAAGTGATTTTTAGACCAAAACCGTTTCATACATGTGGCCCTTAGTGCACACAGGTTTCTCTAGGTTACCATCATGCTCTCTCCCTCTTATCCTTGTCTTAAAGGGGTTGTCTCACTACAAGGATTGCTTTTTATGTTAAAGATCTTGCAAAAACAAGTCACTTTGCAATATATGTCCATTAGCAGTGTCCTACCTATTCTGGGATATCCCCTCTTATATGGGCTGCAGCAGCTCCTCGGGTCGCTATAGCTACAGACCTGTTCAATCTCTCCTGATAGGCTGCCAGCACTGGTTGCTATAGCTACTGACCTGTTCAATCTCTCCTGATAGCCTGCCAGAAGGGGCGTAGCTACAGGGGGTGCAGCGGTAGCAGTCGCTACGGGCCCTGCAGCCTGAGGGGGCCCAAAAGCTCTAATGCCACATAAGAAAACACCAGTATTGCAGATGGTGCATGGGAGCTGGGGGGCCCCATTTCACTTTTTGCACCAGAGCCCAAGAGCTTGAAGTTACGCCTCCGCCTGCCAGCACCGGTTGCTATAGCTACAGACCTGTCCAATCTCTACTGATAGGCTGCCAGCACTGGTTGCTATTGCTACAGACCTGTTCAATCTCTCCTGATAGGCTGCCAGCACTGGTCGCTATAGCTACAGAACTGGCTTCTACTGCAGCCTAGTGGAAGCCAGTAAACACACCCCTGAATTCAAAGGGAAACCAAGAAAACAGGATGAATCAATGTAGTGAGACAACCCCTTTAAGAGCAGGAAGTGATGTCACCACAGGTTAGCACACAGGACCCCAGCAGCTTGAGAACAGAGTGTGTTATCTCTAACAAACAAAGGAGAATAATCACTTTTGATTTACTTTGAGCCTTCACAAATTGAAAAAAAACCAGCTAAAATGTAACCTTTACTAAATAAAGGTTAAATTTTAGCTTTTTTAAAAAAACTTGTGAAGGTTTAATACGGCTTCTGGCCCTTCTTGTGGGGATCAACTTTTTGTTTTTTGATTGTTTACTTTGAGCTCTGAAGCTCTCTGCTCTATAGATAAGATTCCCTGCTCTCATGTCGGAGCAATTAGAAGAGCTGATATGTTAATCACTACTATAGAAGCACCCACAGCCTGACCAGGAAGAGACAGGAGGTATGAATCTGAAGCATGGACAGCATGGTGAGACAACCCCTTTAAGCTTGAAGTGGCTTATTTTGGAAGAAAGAGGTGGCTCATTTGGTTACGGAAAAGGATAAACCACAAAGGCTCTTCAGCTTTCGTTATGGTCATATATTGGTGGGTAGTCCATGTACATGGTGAGGTCTTCAGTAATAAGAAGAACTAGCCGCTCAATGAACTGTAGTATGGATCTCCGTTTTGATGGAACATAGTGTGGCAGGTCTAAGTTCCTATAGACAGTTAGAGCCACATGTATGAAAACTGTTTAGGTCTAAAGCTTTTTTGCCCATTGTAACCTATGGGCAAAAAAGTGAGTTTTAGACCTAAACCCTTTTCATACATGTGGCCCTTAAAGTCTGTAGGAATAAGGATAGCTACAAGTTACTACCCTCCGAGGTTGTGCTATTGATCTTCTGGTTTGGGGAGAGCTCAGTATCTTCCTAACCAAAGCAAGTACATTAGTCTAAAATTAAAACATATTAATTCAGGGAAAGATTGACTTTTTTTGATCATAGATTTAGACCTTAAAGGGGAGTTCCACTTTTTAGAGCCATCTATTAAATTATCAAGTTTCAACTAATATTGTTTAGCCTGATAAAAAAAAAAAAAAAAAGCTGGAACTTCATGGAGTTAAATGGATGAGCTATGAATAGAACTAAGTTCTTTAAAGAGAACCTGTCACATAGGTTATGCCCCCCTGGCTGAGGGCAGCACAAGCCAGTGTCAGACCTGCTGTTTCCAGCGCTGTGCCCCTTATTCTGTAAGATGCAGCAGTTTTATAGTATTTAATGCTCATATCTTATTCATGAGCAGCTGTTGGCCCCTCCCACCAAAGGCTAGCCCCGCCCATCTGGCAGTTTTCACGTGTTTCTACCTATTCAAAGTAAGATGTTAATCAGTTATGAGGTGGGCGGGGCTAGCCTCAGGTGGGCGGGACATAAAACCAGACTCTTTTCATGACTCTTTTCTGACTGAAAACTGCAGATTTGAGCACTAAATACTCGAAAACTCCAGCACCTTACAGAATAAGGGACACAGCGCTGGAAACAGTAGGTCTGACATTAGCTTGTGCTGCCCTCAGCCAGGGGGGCATAACCTATGTGACAGGTTCTCTTTAAAGCTGGAGGCAAAATGGCATAAAATCATGTGATCTTAGGAGCTGGGACTACAGAGGTAGACACCCAACATGAAACAAGTCTGCAGGAAACGGACAAGTGACCCCTTCACACCCACCGCACCAATACTTCAGACCACTATAAGGGTTTGTTACCTCCCTCCAAAAACACATCACAGTTAGGTATCTGTTGCACATCTCCTTTTCGGGAAGGCTCCTCGCAGGGGTTCGAAGGTCCATATGATGAATCTATTTTCTGCAGAGATGTTTAAAGAGAACCTGTCACATAGTTTTTGCCCCCCTGGCTAAAGACAGCACAAGCTAGTGTCAGACCTGCTGTTTCCAGCGCTGTGTCCCTTATTCTGTAAGATGCTGCAGTTTTCGTGCATTTAATGCTCAAATCTGCAGTTTTCCACCAGAAGTGTCATTTTAAGGCCCAATGTTTCAACACGAGCCTCCCACTAAATGGGCCTATTTCTTTGATGGTCCGTAATACGCGCACGGAAGTAGCTGCGGAATTAACGCTGCCAGAAAAATGGCGCTCATTCATTTACAGGTAATTCACAGTCTACATAGTTGAACTATGGATTGTTCTCTCCCGCTCAGGCGAATCCGCCGGGGCATATGAGATTTATTTGACCATGTCATACTTTTTTCTAGCGGGTGATACGGCGTATAGCAGTGGATTAGTCTTTGGGCGGCGAAGTGCCGGCCCCCTGCTTACTCCTCCGCTCCGCTCCCAGTTACCCGTCCCTACGGAACTTTAATTGCGGGGCGACTATTACAATATCCGCAATTAAGCCGTGTGAAAAAGACTCTGGGGAGAATCCTATAGAGAGGTCCGTTTTTTTCAAACCCCGCCCACCTGAGGCTAGCCCTGCCCACCTCAACTGACAAACCTATTACTTTGAATGGGTAGAAACATGTGAATAACTGTCAGTAGGCGGAGCTAGTCTTTGGTGGGAGGAGCTAACACTTGCTCATGAATAAGATTTGAGGGGTAAATGCTCTAAAACTGCAGCGTCTTACAGAATAAGTGACACTGGCTTGTCCTGCGCTCAGCAAGGGGGGCACAACATATTTGACAGGTTTCCTTTAATTAGAACCAATTAAAATAATGAATCGTTTTTTATCTTTTGGTGACAAGAGTCGAGTTAAATAAAACATGTGGCGTTTATGTTGTGCCTGTAAGCAGCGTTGGAAACCCCCGGCGCCCTGCAGGATTCCTGCTGACACTTCCCATATTGTTGACGCCGGTCCTTTGTAGAGAACTTTTAATGTGTCTTCACAGATCTGTCACTTCATAAATATTCACCAAATTACCTTCATGACAGATTCTCGGGAAAAAGACCGTTCTTGGGGGAGGGAAATATATTCTGCACCTATAAGCAAGGCTGTAAAAATAGCTGGCGATGTGTTCCGTACAAATAGCAGATTTATTGCTTCCATATTCCTGGTATTTGTTATACCTGCACACCAGCAAGAATATTAATGCTAATGATTGCTGACTTTTGGAGGAAAAAAAAATAGAACATGGTTGTCACAGCCCCGCCTCTTCTATTGTATCATTGAATAGTATTATCGTCTTGACCGTAACTAAGATATGACAGACGACACAACACAGTTTCGGTAACCAGTACAGACATGACCAAAAGGTTGGGGGGCATAGATAGGCACGCTGCAATCAGAATTTGGCACACTAGCTCAAGCAGGGCAGTTCTATCACGGTATCTGAAGAAGTTCCCTGAGGCCTTAGACCAATTCACCACTGGTCCCTTAAACGGGTCGTCTCAGTACATGAATTCATCTTATCTCAGTGCTGTCTTCTTGGTTTCATTTTTGAATTCCATGGTTACTGGCTTTTACTGGCCTGCAGTGATGAGCTGCTGAGGACCCCAGGTCTGTAGCTCTAGCAACCAGCGCTGGCAGCCTACCAGCAGAGATAGAACAGGTCTGTAGCTATAGCAGCCAGCACTGGCAGCCTATCACAAGAGATCAAACAGGTCTGATGTAAGTAAGTAGTTGACCACAGTGCTTGGCAAAACCTATTTAATCTGCGAAGGGCTAGAATACAGGTCTGTAGCTATAGCGACCAGTGCTGGCAGCCTATCAGAGAGATCGAACTAGGTCTGTAGCTATTATATGCAAACACAGAGTGCATGACCATGGCCTATCAGGAGAGATCGAAGAGGTCGGTAGCTATAGCAACCAGTGCTGACCGCCTATCAGGAGAGATCGAATAGGTCTGTAGCTATAGCAACCAGTGCTAGCAGCCTATCGGGAGAGATCGAATAGGTCTGTAGCTATAGCAGCCAGCGCTGGCAGCCTATCAGCAGAGGTAGAACAGGTCTGTAGCTATAGCAGCCAGCTGACAGCCTATCAGAGAGATCGAAACAGGTCTGTAGCTATAGCACCAGTGCTGGCAGCCTATCAGCAGAGGATCGCAACAGGTCTGTAGCTATAGCGACCAGTGCTGGCAGCCTATCGAGGAGAACGATCGAATAGGTCTGTAGCTATAAATTGCAAACTCGTGCTAGACAGCCTATCAGGAGAGATCGAATAGGTCTGTAGCTATAGCAACCAGTGCTGGCAGCCTATCAGGAGAGATCGAACAGGTCTGTAGCTATAGCAGCCAGCACTGACAGCCTATCGGGGGAGATTGAACAGCTCTGTAGCTATAGCGACCTGAGGAGCTGCTGCAGCCCATACAAGAGGGGATATATCGGATGTTAATGGACAAATATTGCAAAGTGACTTATTTTTGCAAGATCTTTAACATAAAAAGCAGCGATCCCCGTAGTGAGACGACCCCTTTAAAGACTTAAGTCTGTTTCACATCTGCATCAAAGGTTTTATTCAGAACCTTCATTGCAGAAGCGGAACCAAACCCAGTTGAATACAATGGGGTTGGTCGGGTGCAGCATGCTGCACTATTTATCCGTCATGTTCTCCAAAATCTGCGCCAGGAGTTCCAAATGCAGGATGTGAGGGTTTCTCTCCTACAAATCCTGACGTGTAACCGTGCAAATACAAATATACGATTTACCTCTCCACGCCTGCTGTGTGGTTCGGCTTTTCCAGGTGTGCTTAGCACTTGAGCTTCATCCCTTTCTTCCTCTTGTCTGATTCCTACTGTATTAGGGTTCGTCCACACGGCAAGGATTTCCAGTCTAAAAACCCTCAAAAATTGTCTGTAAAACCGTCCCCATAGACCTCAATTGAAAATCCATGACTTCTTGGTTGTTAGAACCAAACGGCTAAATCTTTTTTAAACTATTGATGGACATGTAACTCCACCCAAAAGAGATGTCTTACTATTGTTTGCTCTTCAACATTGAACGTCCACAGTTATTGAGTTCAAAGTTTAGAGAGTATGCAGAAAGCTCCCGAGCTCCTCCTAAGGGTAGGTTCACATGGACTTTAGCAGGCGTATATTCGTACTGCAGGTGCTGCCGTAGACTGGCTGCCTTAGAAGTTCACTCTGGCCAGCGCAGACTTATAAAGCCATCTGTCCGGCCTCCATTTACTTTGGCTTTTTTCACTTCTTTCTTCCGCCGCTCAGTATGCATTGGGGAATACGCTGTGAAATAATAGGACTCAATGAGTGTATTTGGGTACATTGCAGCACAATTACGCCCCGAAATACGGCTCACAAATACGCCGTGTGAACATACCCCTAGGCTATGTTCACAGGGCTTATTCTGGGACGTATTTCAACCCGTAATTTGCGCCGTACTGCGCGAATTACGGGCTGAAATACGTCCCATTCATTACGGTAATCCACAGTTCTCATAGAGAACTATGGATTACGTCTCCTCTCCCCGCTCGCACAATACGCCATGCGGGGAGAGAAGTGACATGTGAATTATTTACGCTCCAAGAATAATGCATGTCCATGGGGCCGGCGGGCTGCCAGCCCCCCCCCCCCCCCCCGGCCCAATACACATGGCGTAATTGCGGGGCGATACACGTCCCGCAATTAAGCCGTGTGAACATGGCCTTAGGTTATACCCTTCGCTTAATACGCGGCAAGATGCTCGCCGCAATTACGGTAATCCATAGTTCTCAGAGAACTATGGATTCTGCCTCGTCCCCTCACACGTACAATACGATCGTATTGTATGCGCGGAGAGATAAGTGACATGTCAATTAATTGCAGCGATTACGCACCGCGAATAATGCATGTCAATGGAGCCGGCGGGCTGGCTTATGCCACCCCCGACTTACAGCGGGATCTCAAGGCGGGTGATCCTACGCTATCTTTATCTCTCACTAGAGCCAAATTCAGGCCTCTCATTGGGCCAACCGACCTCCATTATCCAGAGAGAAAAATAAAAACAGGCACCAACCTTGCACGCATACTGCACTTATAACAAGCTGTGAAGGTGGGCGGGGTGCAAGAAACCAAAATGGAGGCATCCATTCCTCCCTCTATAAATTAAAAGCAATATGTGCCAAATACAACGTATAGTTCTGCACAAAAAAAACATTACTGAAAAACACAATGTGAACCTGGGTGCCACTGGCTTGACTGCGGCATATATTTATATATACACCTTCCATACAAGGGCCAAACTGCTAAAAGGGCATACAAACTGGAAATCCCTAAAGAAGCATTTATGCTATCTACAATACATGAAAAAAACTTTGAGATTCTTAGTTCACACGTTTTGATCAAAAAATGCTTGTGCCACCCCCAACTTACAACGGGATCTCAAGGCGGGTGGTCCTACGCTATCTTTATCTCTCACTAAAGCCAAATTCAGACTTCTCATTGGGCCAACCAACCTCCATATCTCTAGCGAGAGATAAAGATAGCGTAGGACCACCCGCCTTGAGATCCTGTTGTAAGTTGGGGGTGGCATAAGCATTTTTTGTTCAAAATGTGTGAACTAAGAATCTTTTCCATTGGGCACACTAGGCAGTTGCCCGGGGGCTCCATAAGTATGGGGGCCCCATAAGTATAGGGGCCCCAAGTGTCGTATGTATGTCACAGGAATATAAGAAACATACCCTGAATCCCTTGGTTGACCTTGCTTATTTAACTGTTTTTGTGTTTTTAGTATGTGCAAACAGTTAAAAACCATGGTGGAGAAGGGAGCCAAAGGCTCCCTGCTCTGCCAGATAGTTGTGTAGGCTTCCGGTGTCCAGATATAAGTGGCATGATAATATGGGTGTGCTTGAGGGGGGCACGAGGAATGGTCAAGTCATGTATATGGGCAGGGTTCACTGCAGCGCTATGCCCAGGGACCCATAATTCGGTTAAGACGGCTCTGACCCTAACCGTGAGAATTTAAGGCCACATGTATGAACCTGTTCAGGTCTAAAACTCACTTTTTTTGCCCATAGGTTACTATGGGCAAAATAGTGAGTTTTAGACCTACACAGTTTCATACATGTGGTCCTTCATTTTACCTCTATGTCTAGGCAGGGGAGCATCATTTACCCCAGCCCTTTATTAACAATAAGGCATAGGCCAAGACTGAGGGCATCAGGGTCAGCATATCGCTTGTAAATCACCGCAATAAAATTTTTAATAATAATTCCCGGTTATTGATGACCTAGAGAATAACATTTCATATAAAATGAGCGTAACCGCTTTTTCTCCTTTAAGTGGAAATTTCCGATGCAGCATTACTCACTTTCGGCAGCCGAGGAAAATTGATTTAAAATAATGTATGTAAATATTTCCCGTGCCCGTCAGAAAAACGTGTTCTGTATATTCATAAATTTAAACTCCTATAGATCCTTCTTGTGCGCACAGTTGGAATCAATTAATTTTCCTTTCTCTCCAAAATAAGTAAACAGGACCCCGAAGGATATTTAATGCACATCTGCTCTGAGGATTCTCTCACTGTGAAAAATACATTAGCTAATACGCCTGGATAGTCTATGATCAGTGGTTTTACATACTGCAAATATATGGGTGTGCAGACGCATTCTTATGTGCAGGTCTAGCTAATATCCCTGCACTCATGTCATGTATTATACATTCAACTCCTGAGTCTGAAAGCAACTCGGCAGAATACAGTATAAAAACACAAAAAAATCCTAAGAATAAGTCAGCATAAAATGCTGAAAGTAACATGTAAATAATGCATTGCTTAAACAAAAACTCCATCCATATTACTTTTACAATGTATATATTTTCATACATAGCAGCAGTATTATAGCAGTTATATTCTTGTACATAGAGGGCAGTATTATATTAGCTACATATTCTAGTACATAGGAGCAGTATTATAGTAGTTATATTTCTGTACATAGAGGGCACTATTATAGTAGTTATATTCTTGTACATAGGGGCACTATTATAGTAGTTATATTCTTGTACATAGGGGCAGTATTATAGTAGTTACATTCTTGTACATAGGGGGCAGTATTATAGTAGTTATATTCTTGTACATAGGAGGCAGTATTATAGTAGTTATATTCTTGTACATAGAGGACAGTATTATAGCAGTTATATTCTTGTACATAGAGGGCAGTATTATACCTTAGTAGTTATATTCTTGTACATAGGAGCAGTATTATAGTAGTTATATTCTTGTACATAAGAGGCAGTATTATAGTAGTTATATTCTTGTACATAGGGGCAGTATTATAGTAGTTATACTCTTGTACATACGAGGCAGTATTAAAGTAGTTATATTCTTGTACATAGAGTTCAGTATTATAGTAGTTATTTTCTTGTACATAGGAGGCAGTATTATAGTAGTTATATTCTTGTACATAGGAGCAGTATTCCAGTAGTTATACTCTTGTACATAGGGGGCAGTATTATAGTAGTTATATTCTTGTACATAGGGAGCAGTATTATATTAGTTATATTCTTGTACATAGGAGCAGTATTATAGTAGTTATATTCTTGTACATAGGGGGCAGTATTATAGTAGTTATATTCTTGTACATAGGGGCAGTATTATAGTAGTTATATTCTTGTACATAGGGGCAGTATTATAGTAGTTTATATTTTGTAATCATAGGGGCAGTATTATAGTGGTTATATTCTTGTACATAGGAGCAGTATTATAGTAGTTATATTCTTGTACATAGGAGCAGTATTATAGTAGTTATATTCTTGTAGATAGGGGCAGTATTATAGTAGTTATATTCTTGTACATAGGGGCAGAATTATAGTAGTTATATTCGTGTACATAGGGGGCAGTATTATAGTAATAGTCCTATACATAGAATCAGTATTATAGTAATTATATTCTTGACTGCCCTAATGAAGTGAGGCTACCCTTAGTAGCACTTTAAGCTGAAAAGTTTTTGGACTTCTATCTACCCTGTATTTGCTAAATAAATTGTATTATTATATAGTTACTACGCTTTAAAAAAGATTTATAATGTTTCGGCATTGACCATACATGTAGGACCATTTGGTTTGTCCAAAAAATAACTTTTAGAACGTAGTCTTTCTCCTACATGAAACTTGAAAACTCTTCCCAAAACTCTCCATTGTCTGCCCACAGACTATACAATCCCATTATCTTCTCTTCCTCGCACCGAGTAAATGAGTTTTTTTTTTTTTATGATTTATTTTTCCAAGGTGTTTTCACGTCTGTTGGTAAGATTTGGACGGCGTCCCATCTACCTTCTGATTACACAATAACAGTGGGGAATGCGATATGCAAATTTCCTTTTTCTTATTGGTTGCTTTTATAATAAGATGTATGCAGGCCGGAAAAATATGCGTAATGCCCGTGTAAATTTGCTGACACAATGTGACCGGGCTTACAATGCTGGAAGCAGACGAAGCCTCAGAAAGGACCATTAATAATAAATAACATTTTACAATGCAAACCGTTCACAGTCTTTGACGTACACACAAGGAGAAATTGTAATTAAGTAGTGCAAAAGTGGAGGAAGAAAACGGGAACGGAACATCTCCTTCTTTTGCTTCATATATTTAAATTTTCTCTTTTCTTTGCAAAACTTGATTGTATCGCTTATCCTCAAGGCATTGAGAAACTCAATCTCTTACTACCTCTGTAAAGGTGAAAATGTTGGGTTTAATTTACCACAATCTTTTCAGAAAGCAAAGCATCGGGACAACGTAAACCTGGAAAAAACTGATGACCTGACAAGATACTATATATTCATGAGAATACAGCCTATACATATACCAGGAACCAGGGATATCACCAAGATACTTCATATTCATGAGAATACAGCCTATATATATATATACCAGGAACCAAATGATATCACCAAGATACTTCATATTCATTGAGAATACAGCCTATATATATACCAGGAACCAGTTTTATCACCAAGATTACTTCATATTCATAGAATACAGCCTATACATATACCAGGGAAACCCGAGATATCACCAAGTACTTCATATTCATGAGAATACAGCCTATACATATACCAGGAACCGAGATCATCACCCAAGACACTTCATATTCAGAGAATACAGCCTATACATATACCGGAACCAGTGATAATCACCAAATTTCTTCATATTCATGAGAATACAGCCTATACATAACCAGAACCAAGATATCACCAAGATACTTCATATTCATGGAATAAGCCTTTTACATATACCGAGAACCAGGGTCATCACCCAAGATACTTCATATTCATGATAATAGCCTATACATTTACCAGGAACCAGAGATATCACCAAGATACTTATAATTCATGAAAAATACACCTATAAAATTATACCAGGAACCAGGGTTATCACCAAGATACTTCATATTCATGAGAATACAGCCTATACATATACCAGAACCAGAGTATCACCAAAGATACTTCATATTCACGAGAATACAGCCTATACATGTAACCAGGGAAACCAGGATATCACCAAGATACTTCATATTCATGAGAATACAGCCTATACATATACCCAAAACCAGTGATATCACCAAGATATTCATATTTTACGAGAATACAGCCTTACATATACCAGGAACCAGTCCATCACCAAGCAAATTCATATTGATGAGAATACAGCCTATACATATACCAGGAACCAGTGATATTCCCCAAGATACTTCATATTCACAGAGAATAAAAGCCTAATACATATACCAAACCATGATATCACCAAGATACTTCATATTCATGGGAATACAGCCTATACATATACCAGGGAAACCCGGGTCATCACCAAGATACTTCATAAATTTATGGAGAATACAGCCTATACAAATACCAGGAACCAGGGTCATCACCAAGATACATCACATTCATGAGAATTACAGCCTATACATATACCCTGGAAAACCCGTGATATCACCAAGATACTTCTATTTCATGAGAATACAGCCTATACATATACCAGGAACCAGGGATATCACCAAATACTTCATATTCATGGAATACAGCCTATACATATCCAGGAACCAGGATGTTCCCAAGAATACTTGAATTCAGAGAATACAGGCCTAACATATCCAAGAACCGTGATATCACCAAGATACATTCCATATTCATGATGGAATACAGCCTATACATATACCAGAACCAGAGATCTCCCCCAAGATACTTTATATTCATGAGAATACAGCCTATAAAATATACCATGGAACAGTGATATCACCAATATACTTCATATTCATGAGAATACAGCCTAATACATATTTCCAGGAACCAGGGTCATCACCAAGATAAATCTTTTTCATGAGAATACAGCCTACACATATACCAGGAACCAGAGAATCCCCCAAGATACTTCAATTCATGAGAATGCAGCCTATACATATACCAGGAACCGGCTCAATCACCAAGATACGTCTTATTCATGAGAATACAGCCTATAACATATACCAGGAACCAAAGGTATCCCAATTACTCCATATTCATGAAATACAGCCTATCATATACCAGGAACCAGTGATATCCCCAAGAACTTCAATTACAGAATACAGTAATACATTAACCAGGAACCAGTGATATCCCAGATACTTCATATTCATGGAATACAGCCTATACATATAACCAGGAACCAGGGTCACACCAAGAAACTTTATATTCATGAGAATACAGCCTATAAAATATACCAGGAACCAGTGATATCACCAAAATAATTCAATTCATGAGAATACAGCCTATACATATACCAGGAACCAGTGATATCCCCAGATACTTCATATTCACGAGAATACAGCTATACATATACCAGGAACCAGTGGATATCACCAAGTACTTATAAATTTATGGGAATTACAGCCTATACATATACCAGGAACCAGGGTCATCACCAAGATACTTCATATTCATGAGAACACAGCCCATATACATATACCCGGAACCAGGGTATCACCAAGATACTTTAAATTTTCATGAGAATACAGCCTATACATTTTACCAGAACAGTGATATCCCCCAAGATACTTCATATTCATGGAATACAGCCTATACAAAATACCAGGAACCAGGGATATCACCAAGTATTTCATATTCATGAGAATACAGCCTTACTTTTAAACCCGGAACCCAGAGATATCACCCAAAATACTTATATTCATGAGAAACAGCCTATACATATACCCGGAACCGTGATATCACCAAGATACTTCATATTTTATGAGAATACAAGCCTATACATATACCAGGAACCAGAGATCTCACCAAGATACTTCCCTATTCATGAGAATACAGCCTAAAACATAACCAGGAACCAGAGATATACCCCAAGGGTACTTATTTTCATGAGAATACCAGCCTATACATATACCAGGAACCAGGGTAATCACCAAGATTTCGTCTTATTCATGAGAATACAGCCTACACATATACCAGGAACCAGATGAAACACCAAGATACTTCATATTCATGAGAATGAGCCTATACATATACCAGGAACCAGGGTCATCACAAGATACGCTTTTTCATGAGAATACAGCCTACACATATACCAGGAACCAGTGATATCACCAAGTAATTTATATTCATTGAGAATACAGCCTATACATATACCAGGAACCATGGGGCATCACCAAGAACTTCATATTCATGAGAATACCTATAAATATACCAGGAAACCAGGAATATCACAAGAACTTCATATTCATGAGAATACAGCCATACATATACCAGGAACCAGTGAATTTTCACCATAGACTTCATATTTTATGAGAAACAGCCTATAATTTTACCAGGAACCCGTGATATCACCAAGACACTTCATAAATTTATGAGAATACAGCCTATACATATACCAGGAACCGGGGGATATCACCAAGATACTTCATATTCATGGGGAATACAGCCTATTCATATACCAGGAACCAGTGATATCACCAAGATACTTCATATTCATGGAGAAAAACAGCCTATTCATATACCAGGAACCAGTGATATCACCCAAAATACTTATATTCATGAGAATACAGCCTATACATATCCCTGGAACCAGTGATATCACCATGATACTTCTTATTCATGAGGAATACAAACCTATACATATACCAGGAACCAGGGGCATCACCAAACACTTCATATTCATGAGAATACAGCCTATACATATACCAGGAATCAGGTCATCAACAAGGTACTTCATATTCAAGGAATACAACCATATAACATATACCAGGATACTTCAATATTCAAGAGAATACAGCCTATACATATACAAGGAACCAGGGATATCACCAAGATTTCTCATATTCATTGGAATACAGCCCATACATATACCAGGAACCAGGGCCAAACACCCAAGATACTTCAATTCTGAGAAATACGCTATAATATAACCAGGATCATCCCAAGATACTTCATTATTCATTTAGAATACAGCCTTAATATATAAAATATATATCAATATATATAAATATTATAAAATATATATAAATAATATAAAATACTATATATTAAATAACTATCCCAGGAACCAAATAAACACCAGAACTCAATTCTAAACGCTTATACTATACCAGGACCAGGTATCCCAAGTACTTCATACAAAGAGAATACAGCCTATACATATACCAGGAACCCGAGATGTCACCAAGATAATTCATATCATGAGAATACAGCCTATACAATACCAGGAACCAGGGTCATCACCAAGATACTTCATATTCATGAGAATACAGCCTATACATATACCAGGAACCAGGGATATCACCAATATACTTCATATTCATGAGAATACAACCTATACATATACAAGGAAATAGTGACATCACCAAGATACTTCATATTCATGAGAATACAGCCTATACATATACCAGGACCAATGGTCATCACCAAGATACTGTATATTCATGAGAATACAGCCTATACATATACCAGGAACCAGAGATATCACCAAGATACTTCATATTCATGAGAATACAGCCTATACATATACCAGGAACCAGGGTCATCACCAAGATACTTCATATTCATGAGAATACAGCCTATACATATACCAGGAACCAGGGTCATCACCAAGATACTTCATATTCATGAGAATACAGCCTATACATATACCAGGAACCAGTGATATCACCAAGATACTTCATATTCATGAGAATACAGCCTATACATATACCAGGAACCAGAGATATCACCAAGATACTTCATATTCATGAGAATACAGCCTATACATATACCAGGAACCAGTGATATCACCAAGATACTTCATATTCATGAGAATACAGCCTATACATATACCAGGAACCAGAGATATAACCAAGACACTTCATATTCATGAGAATACAGCCTATACATATACCAGGAACCAGAGATATCACCAAGATACTTCATATTCATGAGAATACAGCCTATACATATACCAGGAACCAGTGATATCACCAAGACACAGTAGAATAAGTAATGTAATGATTGGGGGCTGTGGGTCAGGTGGCCAAACATCTTATATACGTTCAATGGTTCTGCAGTCCTGCTGAAAATGTTGGGTTTGGCCAACTTGAAGTCTAGTGCACTGGTCTGCAAAGTGCGGCCCTCCAGCCGTTGGAAAACTACAACTCCCATCATGCATTTATATAATTTATATCAGTGGGCATTATGGAAGTTTTCGTTTCCAAACAGATGGAGAGCAGCACTTTGCAGAACACTTTTCTAATGCTTATGGCTATCTTGAAGTGAAAAAAAGATGGATCAATTCACATTGGTTGGTCTAAGAATCAGGAAAAAACTTTGCAAAAACCATTACCCCTTTGGCTTCAGGGGAATGGATCAGTCATAGAAAATATTGTCTATGCTGTTAATAGACAGCGCACATAAACCCAAAGCCCCACTGAGGACATAGACCTGCAGTATACAGCAGTAGTATGTACTGATCCTGTCTAGCAGATGAATAAGTGACATAGCTGCAGCTCTATGTAGTCAGCCTCATGGAAACCTCATCACATTTAGCCATGGTCAGAAGAGAATCTTTAATTGCAGCAGGGTCCAATTTAATGATATAGTTCACATCCCATCTCCCCCGCTCTTCATTATCTCACTGGGATATTTTATCACTAGGCATCAAATAGCCCAGGAGGTGACTCTATGGTCGATCGATAGCATTGGCTTTCCATGTACATACATAACATGAAATGTCTCCAGCTTTCCAATGATTAGAAAGGACCTGCATCCCATTGATTCCCACTTGTTACATAAAATTGCTGCATTGATGGTTTGAAGTCCTCTGTCATCCGGTGCCATTAGCTTTAACCATTCGTGAACTGATGGAGACATTTTCTAAGTGGTTGTTGCACGGAGACGGGCTGATATCCTTGCACTGAGCTTGTATTAGACCTGGTTGTAGCCACATTCTGGGGTCTGTAATTGCAGCGGTTAGTGATTGCAAAAGTATTCAACTCCTCAGCATCAGTGAAGAAAATACTAATAATTAACCTATAACAACATATGGATTTTTCAGATTGTTCCATTCTGGGCAGGTACATGTGATCCTGGAAAGTTGTGTTACTGTTATAAAATTACTTGGTGTCTTGTAATATCCATCCTTCTTACTAAAGTTTCCTATAATGGTATGACTGGTCGTGTAAATTTGACGGTTCCTGCAACATACTACCGCTGTACCCTACCTGCTTACCATAATATAATAGACATGCAACTACATCTTTGCTGCCTTGCCCAAAGTGTCCACCAAAGAGCAGCCAATTGTGTTATAGCTGCAAGAAAAAAAGAAGATGCACAAGCACTCCTTAGTGTATTACAGTTGTTTGACAAGTGAGGACTATACAGACCTATACACTCACCTTGTTCTGTTGTGCTTCAGTAAGACACAACTCCCCACAGCCTAAATGCCACATCACCGGTAAGGCTATGTTCACACAGCGTACTTTTCGCCGTATTTGCGCTCTAATACGGGTGAGATGCGCGCCGAAAATACGGTAATCCATAGTTCTCATAGAGCACTATGGATTACGCCTCCTCTCCCCGCTCGGACAATACGATCGTATTGTACGCGTGGGGAGGTGACATGTCTATGGGGCTGGCGGGCTGCCGGCCCCTCCGTGCCGCGGGAGTACACGCTGATTAGTGTGAGCTCCCGAGACGCACGATGTATTGCGGCGCGTACTGTACAGCACTTTTTAAACTGTTTAAAATATATAGCATTAAAAATATATCAGATACTTAAAAAACTGGTGTAACGGATGAGCAGGTAGTGGATCCACTGACCGCCGCAAGCGGTGGTACAGGCCGCACCAGGGAGCGGAATCTAAGTAGGTCCCATTTTCACCAGAGCCTGCCGCACAGCGGGATGGACTCGCTGCAACGGGATTCCACCAGGTCGCTACCCCTGACGTGACTTGCTTGCGGAGGCAGCCGAGGTGCAGCGAGGTACCAGAACGTCATAGTCAGGGTCAGGCAGACAGGTCAGGGCAGGCGGCGAAGGTTCGAGGTTGGTAGACAGAAGCCAAAGGTTCAGTGCACGGAAGTCGGGAACAAGACAACAGAACGCTTCCTCCAAAGGCATATAGCACTAAAGATCCAGCGGGGAATGGACGGAAGAGACCAGGTCATATAGGGACAGCGTCCGGCAATTAGCTAATTACCGGCGCGCTGGCCCTTTAAATTTCACAGAACCGGCGTGCGCGCGCCCTAGGGGATGGGGACGCACGCACCGGCCGGCAGAAGGATGCAGACAGACAGGAGCGCGGCCGGGTGAGTACAGGCGCGCTAGGGCGCAAGTGCACCAGCAGTCCGATACACGGACCGCGGCGCCACTCGCCTCCGATGCCGAGGCGCAGACTGGGTTGCGAAGGCTACTATTCGTAACAACTGGCATATAAATATTATGTGACCATTTATGTAAAATACAGAAATGATACAAAGCTGATATGAAAATGATATGTTGTAACATCCGACGCGTTTCTTGCACCCTGTCGTAGATTCCCTGAAAAACAGCACTGCGAGGGAGCAAGAAACGCGTTAGCTGGTACAACATATAATTTTCATAGTATTCATGTACCAGTTTTTAAAGTATTTTTTAATGCTATATATATTTAATAGTTTAAAAAGTGCTGTACCCTAGAGAAAGAGTCCTCCCATTGGTGGTATATACCGTTATGTTTTCCATCATATTGTGTTATAACTGTGCACTAAAGACGCATATAGTTTCTAAAAATGGTGCCAGTAACAAAAATATATGTAGCATTCACTGTAACGGGCGATATTGTAACCTCTCACATAATTTTACCACCAGTGTACAAGTTACTATTCTGAATTATCGACTAGGAGAAACATATTAGCCTCATTCTAGTCATAGCAGGACTTCTGGATTTTGCTGTGGCTGGACCCCCTTATTATGGACCTGGACCCAGGTTCACACAATGCAAGGGCTTAAAGCAAACCATAACTGCAATGTGTGTGTAATAAATAATCTATAAATCACAGAAGAGACAGTCGCGATCAGTACAAATTGACACACTGTCAAAATTGTGGCTGAATGTCTAGACTCCGATTAATATGTCTGGAAGGCACCAGGACCGATGCACTGCTAAGCGTCCTCTATACCGTGTCCAGTCACACGGATTGTCCTCTGCTGCCTCAACCCTGGTGCTACAGAAAACACCAGCAAACCAAACACCCGTCTCCATACCAATGGTTTTACAGGTGGGATTTGCTCCATCTCTATCCAGAAGAACTGATTGTTCTGAAGCCCAAATCCATTTGGAGGACGGGGGCCTCTGTTTTGGGGTCTCGTATGATGAAATGTTTTGTTTCTTTCTAATTAGCTTTCTGTTTGAACGACTTATTAGTGATTAGAAACATGGCAGAAAAATACCATGTACCTTGGTAAAAGTCATTAATCCGTTCTAGATACTTGGACTTCTACCAAACGAACTATTCCAATATGAAGTAAAGGGAAAATAATCCGTTCTTAGAATGTAACAATAGGATTTTTGTTGTATCAGCCACAATACTACTCATGCTCTCCAAAGGCAGCCTGGTTGAAGCTGTAATGGTGGGGTGTATGAGCTGTAGCTGGCCACAAGGTGACTGTGTTTCAGCAGAGCTAGATCAACGTAACTCTTCAGAGGGTTGAAGATGGCGGGTCTGCAGGAATGTAAGTGAGAGACGTATACCAGAGTCCCAAACCATCTCATACACATCATTGCATACTCGGAACGAGCAGACTACCGTGCAGTCTATTCCCTAAGTAAAACGGAGCCAGAGCGGTCTTACCAGAATTATGGGCCCCTGGACATAGCACTACAGTGGGCCTTGACAAATACATCACATCACACTTGGGCATGCCTCAAGCCCTCCCCCAAGCACACCCATATTATCACGCCACTTATGTCTGGACACCGGCAACCTGCAGCCTACAAGACTGATTGGCAGGGCAGGGAGCCTTAGGCTCCCTTCTCCACCACTGGTTTTAACTGTTTGCACATCCTAAAAACACATAAACAATTAAATAATCATAAACAACCAAGGGATCCAGGGTACGGTTTTTTTTCCGTATTTCTGGGACACACACCTCTTGGGGCCCCTATACTATAATGGTAAAGATGGCCCTGGCCAGAGCAGGAGATGAGGGGGATCAGGTGTAAAGATGTGGGGGAGATGGAAGCTATAGAGGTACCGCACTGGTGAGAGGACCGAGAGTGCTTGATAATGGAAGCTGCGTTGAGTCTCTGTTTGCAGCCAAAGCATCGCTCACCTTCGGAAGCAACAGGCTGCTAAATTCTCTCTCCTCCCTTGAGATAACCGTAAGAAAGTTGTGCCGAGCTCCTCCGCCGTGCCGGGCTCCTCCGCCGCGCCGGTCTCCTCCGCCGTGCCGGTCTCCTCCGCCGTGCCGGTCTCCTCCGCCGTGCCGGTCTCCTCCGCCGTGCCGGTCTCCTCCGCCGTGCCGGTCTCCTCGCGATGAGGGGTCGTGTTCTGCGGCGCGATCGGGCTATCAGGTACCGGCACTGGTGCAGAGGCCGAGGTCTGTTTCGCCTGCGTGAGTCTCTCAGCCGCCGCGCGGGACTGCCTCGCAAGCTCCGTCTCCTCCCTTGGATCCGCGAATGTGCCGGGTCTCCTCCGCCGTGCCGGTCTCCTCCGCCGTGCCGGGCTCCTCCGCCGCGCCGGGCTCCTCCGCCGCGCCGGGCTTGTTCAGCGTCCGCTGCCATGAAGGCCCGGGCCAACTCAAGCCTTATTGCAAACAAATATGATATGTCAGACCAAATTTTTTCAAATCCAAACAGGACTTATTCCAACGCGGACTTATACTGAGGTAGCATTGCATGTAGAATCCTGTTCTCACAGCCGAGAAGTTTGTTTCAGTGTAAGGAATGTTCTATGACCTAGACAACAGCACAGATTTTTCTCCAGTCCTAAACTTCAGGTTCGTAGCTGTTGGGGTAGGCTCACACGGCTTATTTTTACGTGTAATTGCACGCATATTTCAACGCGTATTGCGCTTAATACGCGGCGCAATTACGGTAATGCATAGCTCTCATAGAAAACTATGGATTACTCCTTGTCTCACCGTGTGTACAATACGATCGTAGTGTAAGCGCGGGGAAATAAGTGACGCGAGTAATGCATGTTAATGGGGCCGCCAATCCCCCCCACCGCCGTGCTTTGGGAATATGCCCTGATCAGCGCGACTTCCAAAACACTTGGCGTATTGCGGTGCGTACTGTATGCGCCGCAATTATGCCCTGTGAACATGCCCTTATGTACACTAAAACACTGTAACCAGCTGCAGCTGTGTTAGTAGGACTAGGGTGGATAGGTATGCACTGCATACATGTAGACATCATACATATAACAGAGCAATGTTCACCAGCGTATTATAGATATTCTCACTGCGTTGCACCTAATGCTAAATGCTAATGTTAAATTCATATGAAGGAACCATCGAATGCTTATATGAAAAAGTGGAGGAGCAGAAAGGAACAGTATGATCTCATAAATTTGTATTATGGTATAAATACAGTTCTCTGTGTTCTAAATCTACATAATTCCCAGCCTACAGCAGATGGATATGCGCAGATTCAGTCATTTTCCTGCTAGGTAGAGACACTGTTTGCCTTTAGATGGTGCTTCTCTGTGACACTGTATTCCCCTCTATAGGTGTATACTCCTATAATGTTCCTCCTGTATTCACCCCTGTAGTAAATGCGTCTATAGGAGTAAACCCCCATAATGTTCCTCCTGTATTCACACCTGTAGTAAATGCGTCTATAGGAGTATACCCCCATAATGTTCCTCCTGTATTCACCCCTGTAGTAAATGCGTCTATAGGAGTAAACCCCCATAATGTTCCTCCTGTATTCACCCCTGTAGTAAATGCGTCTATAGGAGTATACCCCCATAATGTTCCTCCTGTATTCACTCCTGTAGGAAATCCATCTAAAGGAGTATACCCCCATAATGTTCCTCCTGTATTCCCCTCTGTAGGAAATGCATCTATAGGAGTATACCCCCATAATGTTCCTCCTGTATTCCCCTCTGTAGGAAATGTATCTATAGGAGTATACCCCCATAATGTTCCTCCTGTATTCCCCTATGTAGGAAATGCGTCTATAGGAGTATATCCCCATAATGTTCATCCTCTATTCCCCCCTGTAGGAAATGCGTCTATAGGAGTATATCCCCATAATGTTCCTCCTGTATTCCCCCCTGTAGGAAATGTATCTATAGGAGTATACCCCAAAATGTTCCTCCTGTATTCCCCCCTGTAGGAAATGCATCTATAGGAGTATACCCCCATAATGTTCCTCCTGTATTCCCCTCTGTAGGAAATGCATCTATAGGAGTATACCCCCATAATGTTCCTCCTGTATTCCCCTATGTAGGAAATGTATCTATAGGAGTATACCCCCATAAATGTTCCTCCCTGTATTCCCCTCGGGTAGGAAATGCATCTATAGGAGTGAACACCCATATTTGTTCTCCTGTATTCCCACTGTAGGAAATGCATCTAAGGCTATACCCCCATAAATGTTCCTCCTGTATTCCCTCCTGTAGGAAATGCATCTATATGCGTATATGCCCATAATCTTCCTCCTGTATTCCCCCTGTAGGAAACGCGTCTGTATTGGTTGCTATGGGTAACAAGGTGAATTTTAGACCTAGACAGTTTTCATACATGTGGCCCTAAATGAGATATTCAATTTAACATAAGCACAAGTAGCGGCCATATATTCAGTACATGTTTCATTCTGGTCGACTAATATCAATAGGATCTTTTTGCTTTTTTTCTCTCTGTGTTTTCTACTTAAACCAAAAGGTTTCCTATCTCTGACCCAAAATAAAATCAGTCTGCAATCAAGTCAGACGGAAGGAAAGTTTAAAAAAACTAATTAAAGTTTCCAGCTACTGCAAAATAGGTCAATGCCAAAAGAGCAGCAATTTTACCATCCTGGACTACGCAGATCTCGTTCTATCGAGTTACTCTAATTACTTTTTTTTTCTTTTACTTTTTAGCAATTGGGAAATGATTCATTGGGTCTTTCTTTTTCTTAGTTACTAAATCTTCCTGAGGACCTAGAACAATCTTCCCCGCAGAAGTCTTGTGCTTTTTATTTAGTTTTCCATTTTAGCGCCCATTAAGTTTTCCTCAGTATCGGACACTTATTCGATGGTTTATTAAATCATTTTCCTGGTTCATAAAACCCATTTTGGAATAAAAAAAAAGTTGTGTTCGGTCAGCCTGCAGGAACCATCAGGGCGAGGGAGGCCATGGGCATATATCCAAAAAATGTAGTTGTGGTCAGCACCAAAACGATAGAAGACAATATTGTATTCAGAATCCTGTGTGCACTCAGAGCAGAGAGAGGAGAGGAGAGCAGGATGGTAACCAGAGAAACCTGTGTGCACTCAGAGCAGAGAGAGAAGTGCAGGACGGTAACCAGAGAAACCTGTGTGCACTCAGAGCAGAGAGAAGAGGAGAGCAGCACGGTAACCATAGAAACCTGTGTGCACTCAGAGCAGAGAGAGAATAGCAGAAAGGTAACCAGAGAAACCTGTGTGCACTCAGAGCAGAGAGAGAGAGGAGAGCAGGATGGTAACCAGAGAAACCTGTGTGCACTCAGAGCAGAGAGAGCAGAGGAGAGCAGGACGGTAACCAGAGAAACCTGAGTGCACTCAGAGCAGAGAGAGAAGAGAGCAGGACAGTAACCAGAGAGAAACCTGTGTGCACTCAGAGCAGAGAGAGAAGAGGAGAGCAGGACGGTAACCAGAGAAACCTGTGTGCACTCAGAGCAGAGAGAGGAGAGGAGAGCAGGACGGTAACCAGAGAAACCTGTGTGCACTCAGAGCAGAGAGAGAAGAGCAGGACGGTAACCAG
This sequence comes from Phyllomedusa bahiana, assembly GCA_025379985.1. NCBI lineage: Eukaryota > Metazoa > Chordata > Amphibia > Anura > Hylidae > Phyllomedusa > Phyllomedusa bahiana. Next base: position 89,636 of record JAODAL010003756.1, read on the forward strand.
AGAAACCTGTGTGCACTCAGAGCAGAGAGAGAAGAGCAGGACGGTAACCAGAGAACCCTGTGTGCACTCAGAGCAGAGAGAGAAGAGCAGGACGGTAACCAGAGAAACCTGTCTGCACTCAGAGCAAAAGAGAAGGAGAGGAGACAGGACGGTAAACCAGAGAAAAACCTGATGTGCACTCAGAGCAGGAGAGAAGGGGAGAGCAGGATGGTAACCAGAGAAACCTTTTGTGGCACTCAGAGCAGAGAGAGAAGGGGTGAGCAGGACAGTAACCGGAGAAACCTGTGTGCACTCAGAGCAGAGAGAGGAGAGCAGGATGGTAACCAGAGAAACCTGTGTGCACTCAGAGCAGAGAGAGAAGGGGAGAGCAGGATGGTAACCAGAGAAACCTGTGTGCACTCAGAGCAGAGAGAGAAGGGGAGAGCAGGATGGTAACCAGAGAAACCTGTGTGCACTCAGAGCAGAGAGAGAAGGGGAGAGCGGGACGGTAACCAGAGAAACCTGTGTGCACTCAGAGCAGAGAGAGAAGGGGAGAGCAGGATGGTAACCAGAGAAACCTGTGTGCACTCAGAGCAAAGAGAGAAGAGGAGAGCAGGTCGGTATCCAGAGAAACCTGTGTGCACTCAGAGCAGAGGAGGAGTCAGGACGGTAACCAGAGAAACCTGTGTGCACTCAGAGCAGAGAGAGAAGGGGAGAGCAGGATGTAACCAGAGAAACCTGTGTGCACTGAGAGCAGAGAGAGAAGAGGATAGCAGGACGGTAACCAGAGAAACCTGTGTGCACTCAGAGCAGAGAGAGAGGAGGAAAGCAGGACGGTAACCAGAGAAACCTGTGTGCACTCAGAGCAGAGAGAGGAGAGCAGGACGGTAACCAGAGAAACCTGTGTGCATTCAGAGCAGAGAGAGGAGAGCAGGACGGTAACCAGAGAAACCTGTGTGCACTCAGAGCAGATAACATCTCTCTTATCTCCTCAGCAAAGCAAAATAAACAAAGCAATGTATTTGGAAAAAGTCTTCAATTACCCATCTCTACATGTTGAAAGCTAATCTTTGTAGTGAGACAACCCCCTTTAAGAGTTTTGTGTGGGCACCAAGAAGCAATCGGGAGATTTTAAAATACAGTTGACCCACTCAAGTGTAATACAGGGCCGTAATTATGCTAGTGTTTAGTCTACAGTTCCTGACCAGACCCTGTCTCTACTGATTCTAGCTGACCGCATCATAGATCCTTAATTTGGGTAATTAGACCTGCAGTTAGGCCAGTCCCTGCGTCTATAATGCAGGGGTATTCCGCACCCTTATTGCGATTGTATAAAATTGGCCTTTGGTGCCTTCACATCATTTTAAGGACATGGATTTCAGAGTAATATTCGTGGATGGGGGAGAGAGTCTATACTTTTTTGTTCTTTTTTTCTCGGCTTCCCTGGGTTATTAAATAACTGCTTGCAATCCCCATGATCTTTTCATGTAAACCTAACAATCGATTTGCTGTGTTACAGAACATGCTCAGTGACCTTCACCCCCTCAAGGTCATCTGCTGCGCGCCGCTGCTAATTAAACATTTACCAGCTTATAACTAACGGTACAAGCTTTTGGGCCACCCTTTATGTGCTGGAGAGACCATGAGAACAGCGTAGTTTATTTTCCTTAAAGGGCATGTCCATTTGAAAAATTACTAATTTTACTGTGTAGTGGAGGCTGTCTAAGATGCAGTCTTACGTCTTTCTATTAGTGTCTTCCTTAGCAACGGGTGGGCAAAATCAAGATTAAATATGTACTTTCAATATATTGCCGTCTACCACGGGTTGAGATTTCCCAGAGCCCAGGCTTGTGTAGCCACGCCCATTTGTGTGGTCAGACCACACCCCTGTCTGTCCATGGTAAGTTGTCATTTGCAAATGGTTGTTGTCTTTATATACAGGAGGTAACTCAGGATCTGTATAGGATAAAGTAATTGTATGAACACGAGTGACTGCAACCAGCAGAATAGTGAGTGCAGCTCGGAGGATATATACAGGATGTAACTCAGGATCAGTACAGGATTGATTTATTGTATTACAGTGGACTGCACCAGCAGTAATAGTGAGTGCAGTCTCAGGAGGATAATACATAAGTAACTCAGGATCAGTACAGGATTAGTAATTATTGTACACAGTAGTACTGCACTAGCAGAATAGTGAGCGCAGCTCTGCAGTATAAACAGGATGTTAACTCATGAATCATACATGGATAGATAATGTATGTACATCAGTGACGCACCAGCAGAATAGGTGAGCGCAGCTCTGGAGTGATAACACACAGGATGTAACTCAGATCAAGTACAGGATAAGTAATAATATTACACAGTGGACTGCACCAGCAGAATAGTGAATGCAGCCTCTGGCGGATAAAAATAACAGGATGTAACTCAGATCAGTACAGGATAAGTAATGTATGTCCATTGACTGCAACAGCAGTAATAGTGGAGGTTCAGCTCTGGAGTATAATACGGATGGTAACTCAGGATCAAGATACAGATAAGTAATTTAATGTACTCAGTGACTGCATCATGCAGAATAGTGAGTGCAGCTCTGAGGATAATACAGGATGTAATCAGAATCAGTACAGGATAAGTATTGTATGTACAGTGACTGCGCAGCAGAATAGGAGTGCAGCACTGGGGGATAATACAGTGAATGTAACTCAGAATCATAACAGTATAGAAATTAAAGTTCAGTGACTGCACCAGCCGAATAGTGAGCGCAGCTCTGGAGGATAATACAGGATGCAATTCAGGATCAGTACAGGAAAAGTAATGTATGTACATTGACTGGCACAGCATAATAGTGAGTGCAGCTCTGCAGGAATAATACAGGATGTATCTCAGGATCAGTAACATGATAAGTAAATGAAGTACACGTGACTGCACCATCAGAATAGTGAGCGCAGCTCTGGAGGATAAATACATGTAACTCAGATCAGTACAGGATAAGTAATGTATGATACAGTGACTGCACCAGCCCAAAAAGAAAAAATAAGTGAGTCAGCTCTGGACGTATATTACAGGATGTGAAACTCAGATCAGTACAGATAAGTAATGTTAGTACACATTGACCCCCCTGGTACCGGAGCACCAGCAGAATAGTTGAGTGCAGCTCTGGAGTATAATACATGATGTATCTCAGGAATCAGTACAGGATGAAGTATGTACAGTGACTGCACCTAGCAGAATACTGAGTGCAGCTCTGGAGGATAATACAGGATGTAACTCAGGATCAGTACAGGATATATGTAATGTATGTTAACATGACTGCACCACAGAATAGGTGAGTGCAGCTCTGGATGGGATAATACAGATGTAACTCAGGATTCATTACTGGAGTAAGTAATGGATGTACACAGTGACTGCACCAGCAGAAATAGTGACCGCCACCAGCAGAAATAGTGAGTGCAGCTCTGGAAGAATAATACAGGAATGTATCTCAGGATCAGTACAGGATAATGTATGTACAGTGGCTGCATCCAAGCAGAATAGTGAGCGCAGCTCTGGACGATAATACAGGATGTAACTCAGGATCTGTACAGGATAAGGTTTAATATGTACACAGGACTGCAGCACAAAATATGATGCAGCTCTGAGGAATAATAACAGAATGAACCGCATATCGATACAGGATAAGTAATGTATGTACACAGTGACTGCACCAGCAGAATAGTGAGCGCAGCTCTGGAGGATAATACAGGATGTAACTCAGGATCAGTACAGGATAAGTAATGTATCTACACAGTTACAGTATTTTCAACATACAATGTTCTTTCCTGGGCCATAATGTGAAACTACGTTTAGCCTACAAAGTCACATACAGTCCATATCTGCAGCACATGGGATTTCATAGAAGATCTGCCCAATGATCACAAACCTTGTACTTATCACCTGTATTAGCTGAGTGATTGGGGGTCTAGCAGCACAGACCACAGTACAATGTTGTGCGGTGCTACACGTCCTGTGCCGGGATGAGCGGCTCCATTTTCTGATGCACTGTGTGTACTGTACAGGACTGTATGAAAGCTCCTGCCCCCCATATAGAGAGTGATTTACAGCCTCCAGCAGCTCTTTCCTGCTTTTCTATGTAAATACTTGTGTTATCTGTATTGGTTATCCGCTTCTTTCATTGTCTCCTATTTTTAGAGGGTCCTTCCAATCAATTACTAGTTATGGTTCATTTCAACAAACAATGGTCGTCAAGAAACCATGAATATTGTAAGTAGAGGGAACACTATATCCAGTATAAGTTCTAATGGTTGTTTGTACTTCCATATGATCTCAGCAGTGAGGTCCAGGGTTAATCTATCTCCTGCCTGTATCTCCACAGTCCATCTTTTCCATTTGCCCATGTACCTTCCTCAGCCACACCCCCATCATTTATCCCCTATTAACCCCACGGTGTAAGCACAGACCTTTTGGGCTACATCTTTTGTTGTTGCCATCGGTTTTGGCGCTCATCGCGAAACTCCAGAGCCGCTGAACCTTTGTTAAACAGCATCTCCCCTCTGCGGAGTCATCTCACTGTGGCCGGAGCTGGAGAGAGACACATTCATATACTGAGATTTTTCCGCTCCTTCTTGCTATGCACCTATGTTCCTGCGCACATTAGCATTATAAATGGCCAGGCCAACACTCCGTCGTCGGATCCTGCGGGCCGACGTGGCTACCTGCCAGATGCTGCATTGTGGGGTCACAGATAACTCGGAAGCAAGAGCTTGGAAACTTTGACACAAATAAATCATTTTGATAGCACGTAGAGCAGAGAGAGCGGACGCTTCTTTATCTCGCTAAATTGCCGATGATCACAGACTGCATTCATTTCGCATCCGTCTGACTAATAAGATGATAATGTCACCAGGATTTATGGCCAAGTTCCGGTTGTAGCGTCTGCTCCAACTGCAAATGAGAAAAGCCATTGGTAAAAAATCTCTTGTAGACCACCCATAAACTAGAAGACCCGCATACTCTGTGATCTGCCTTTGGACAATCTGCTATTGAAGATCGCTCCATCCTAGGGCATATTCACACGGCGGTTTTGGCCGCGGGTTTTTCCCGCGTCCAAGAACCTCGTGAACATCGTTAACCTCGCCGCACACTGGTTGCGGCGCGTGCGCTGGCCGATGGTCATCGGTCATGGTGGGGCGTGGTTTGGGGCGCGGCTTGCGCCGGGGGTTTGCCCCCATGCAAATTAATAGCAGGGGGCAAACTGCCCAGCCGAGCACCACCCGCGGCGCCACGCAGAGGATTCCCTGTCAAGAATTGACCAAACCCGCGGCGTGTGAATATTAATACGGTTTCCAATAGGAAACCGTGTTAATAAAGTGGGCGCGATTCGGCCGCGGTTTTGGCCGCGAACACCGCGGCGGAACCCGCGGCCTTTGCCGCGGCCAAAACCGCCGTATGAACATGCCCTTGGGCAGTGTCGGACTGAGTGGGTCCAGGGCCCACAGGGGGAGTTGATCTTGGGGCCAGAGACCGTATCTGTACGTTAAAAATATTACCGCCTCTCGGATATAATGATAGTTTAAAAAAAAAAAACTAAACAAAAAAAAAGAACCAGCCCACTTACCTGGCTCCGGCTCCCCTCCTGGCAGGTCCCGTCCGCTCCGAGCTCCCCGCCGGCTCCGGTACTGCCGCCCTGCATAGGCGCGCGGTGAAAGTGACGTCACCGCTCCCCTACTCAGCATTAGGGCCGGGCGCCCCAGGCTGATCCTAGCTCTTCACCTGCCAGGGAGAGCAGCGGAGCGCAGCGCTAGTGGCACTAGTTGCTCCGCTGACACCGGCGCATGCCCCGGAGGCCTGAGGACATTAGTCCCCAGCTACCCGGGCCGGTCTCTGGCGCTAGGGAAGCGGGTCCCTGGCCGTCCAGTGACCGGATGCGCGGGCCTGGGCCCCGGGGGAGCGATGGCACTGCCTCCGGGGCCCACAGCGGCCCAGTCCGAGCCTGCCCTTGGGCTCTGTCCACACATGCAGATTCTGACTTGAAATACTCGTCTAAAAACAAATGGGATTTATCCCTATTGACCTCAATAGAAAATATACGTTGTAGTTCATACAACACACATGTGGCGCACCGAAGCGCAGAAAGGGAGGCAGAGGAGAGGAGGACGGGAGTGGTAACCCAACGGGAACCCGGTCCTAGTCAAGGTGGCTAGTACCTCGCTCACCTGCACTTGTAGTGTTCCTCCGGCGCCCGGCACCAGTAAAGAGGGGGTTTGCACAGACAGATGGATGATGGTGGTAGTTGTTCCCCCGGAGCACACCCTTCGGTGGTCTCTCCCACAACTGCCTGCATGTTAGGTGGTGGTGTGAGGTGCCCTTGATGTGCAGTGCAGAAAATGAGCAGGCAGGAGACAAGTCGTGAATGGTGCAAATGGTCTTAGGCCTCTACTTCAAACCCAGCAAAGATGGTACAGTACATGACAGAGGACATCCTTCTTTCCAGATGCAGCCACTCCTTAGACTGAGGCAGGGTGATTATTTTCCTAAACCCAGTCCCTCGCTGAGCTAACTCCATCCCATCCCACTTCCATGTGGCCAGGGAAGACAAGGGGTAAAAAGCCATCTCCACAGTTGCTCACATTGACACCCTGAAGGTGGAAACAAGCGCAGAGACTAGCTCCCTTGGAGAAACCCATGCTCCTTGGTGAGAGAGCCAAGTCCTCCAGGAGAAGCCATAGAGACCCCACTCCTATGGAGGAAAGAGGCCCAGAAGGAAAAGTGTACCTATCTTTTATAACCTTCAAATCTGACCCCACCCTATGTTGTAATGGTTATGCCCGCCAAAGCCCTGAGCCCTGGACATGACTCACATCCATGCTCAGAAGCCACTGGCTGCACACGGTTGAAAAAGAGGTCAATTCTAAAACATCCTTAGTGCAGTGATAATAGATAACAAATAGCAATTCATGTTATCAAGGCATTATTAAACCTTTTAACCCTTAAGTAGTGTGTTGTACCGCCAACTCCTGCACTCTACACAGATTTTCGTCGGTCGGTTTTTAAACGTATATAAAAAAAAAAAAACGTAGAACAGGCTCATTCTCCTTTCGTATTCCATGCGGAAAATTTACTATTGAGGTCAATGGGGATGTCTAAAAAGCTCATGTAAAATGTGCCCAAAACATCAGATCCACATCCGAGGCCCCATAGAGACCAATGTGACTCATATGAGTGTAAATCTGCCAGAAAAATGACCTAAATCCACGGCCGCCGTGGCTTTCGATGGCAGGATCCAACGACAACCTGACAAGTTAATTGTACTCTTCGTCTAGATGTACCCTTAAGATGCGTTCCCACGGCAAAAGCCAGATACCGGTCCGATTTTCCGACCCAAATTTGTCTTTTTTGTGGCACGCAGGGGGATGGCTTTTGTCTGTGGTTTGCGGATTCAAGACGTCCCCCTTAACACCCATATGTGAAAAACCGGGCACAAGAATGAACATGTTCTAAATTTAAGGCCGACGGTTAAAAAAATCATCCAATGGAAAATCCGTTCAGTGGACTCTCCTGTATGGATTTTCTATTAAAGTCTATGGGGGAGCGTTGTAGGTTGGTTTTCAAACGGTTTCTAAAACCGCAAACCCTCTGAAAAACCGAGCAAAATACCAGCCATGGGGACAAACGCTAATTCTTCTAGGTTAAAGGGTTGTCCTCACTACAAGATTCATCTCACCTCGGTCCTGTTGTCCTTTGTTTCATTTATGAATTCATGGGCGTGTTTACTGTCTTCTACTAGGCTGGCAGTAGAAGCCAGGTCTGTAGCTATAGCGCCATTAATGCAGCCTATCAGGAGAGATCAAACAGGTCTGTAGCTACAGTGACCTGAGGACTGATGCAGCACATACCAGGAGGGATATCTAGGAATTAGGTAGGACACTGGTAATGGACATATATTACAAAGTGACTTGATTTTGCAAGATTTTTAACATAAAAAGCAGCGATCCTTGGAATGAGACGACCCCTTTAAGCATTACTACACTGTGCTTGGGTCATCTTGGAGACATAACTTGAGGCTCCTGAACCCAATGCAAACCCTCACCTTCCATTTATAATACAGATGTCATCTTGTGTGCCAGAAGAACCTTTGCCCCCTCGCCCATCAGCTGCTTCCTTTGCACCTCTTATTGCTATGTACAGTACATCCTTGTTTGTTTTGATCTTCACCATTTTCGGTATCATACTTTGATCACATCCAAAGCCCTGGCAATCATATCAAGCGCGACTGCTCCAATCCCTTAATTGCTGAGGGTCAGCATTGTACCCACAGACAGGGCTGATGTTTACACTTGTTGTGGCCCAGGGCAGAATTTCCAAAGAGCTGATGTATAGTATGAACGATGCAGTCACGTTTGCACACTTCAGCAGGTGCTGAGCAGAGAGCTGCAGATCTGATCTCTAGTGTCCGTAAAGGAGTTGTCTCACTACAGACATTGCTGGCTTGTCGAGAGGATGTGCCATCAATATCTGATGGGTCCCACCTCGGGGATCTGCACCTATCTCCTAAATGAGCCCTGAACCCTCTTCTTTCTGAACAGAGAGGTGACTCCCTCCATAGACCTTGATCACTGCCCTAAACATGACGCCCATTAAGTATATGGGAGAGTCCTACCACCATCTGTATCAATTGCCGTGGCGTAAGGGAGGACTGGGGGATGCAACGAAAAAATGTGGAGGGAGTGGAGAGGTTTCTGGGCTTGTTTAGGAGACAGGTACAGTTCCCAGAGGTGGGACCTGGACCTATCAGACATTGATGGCATAACCTAGCAACATGCCATCCTTGTCTAAAGTAAGACAATTCCTTTAAGCCCCAAGGCAAATACCCTCCCACCACACACACCCCAGTATGAAATTTAAAGGGGTTGCCCGGGTCTAAAATAATAATATTAAAATATTTTTAAAAAGAACAAATTCACCTAATCACAATCCCAATGATGACGCTGCAGGTGGTCTCCTCCTTTCTTCTGCTGCTCACATGCCATTACCATAACATCACAAAAATCACTACTCGCTAGGAGTCCGTTTCATTTCCTCTATAATGTAACCAAATATTACCTCCAAACAGCTTCAACAAGCTTACAGCTACATAGTGTCTCCATACAACAGCGAAATGTTACCTTCATGCTGGTACTGAGCAAAATACACGTGTGTGTGTGCATATATATATATATATACCATACTATATATACCGCCATACCATGAGCGCTGCCATTACTACTAGATAGTATCTCCATACAGCAGCGAAATGTTACCTTCGTGCTGGTACTGAGAAAAATACACGTAATATAAATATATATAAATATAGAATTGCATATTATATATATATATAAATATATATATATAATATATATATAGTAAGATAAATAATAAAAGTATATATATATATATATATATAAGACACACACCACGTGTATTTTGCTCAGTACCAGCACGAAGGTAACATTTCGCTGCTGTATGGAGATACTATGTAGTAGTAATGGCAGCGCTCATGGTATGGCGGTATTACACTGCCCTTGTGTAATGGTGCTACTAGTAAAATTGATATATCTATATATATAAATTATATTTATTTTTTTATTTTATTAGTAGTACCATTACACAAGGCCCTTGTACTACTGGCCGATTCATGACGCAGCCATTTACTAACTACATATAAATCTGAATATTCACACATATATTACTAAATAAAAACCGCTATGTATAGGATTAGTTGTAACCCAGTCTGTAACTTCATCACATGATAACAGTGTTTTTCTGGGGGATAAATAATTAGGTGCTGTTTTTGTCAGTCTGGGGGTGATGGAGTCTTTAGTCGGCTTTGGATGTGACTGGAGCCTTGATTAACATCCTTGCAGAGTTAGTTTAGCAAAGCTTTTGCATACAGTATATATCAATATATATCCATTAAATTGATCTAAAGGAGTTGACCAGGCGCAGAAGGTTGAGGATCATCTGTATGTACAGCAATAGGGTCACATGTTTCTATAGGCCCAAACCCATGCACATGGTGACCCCCTAAGGATAGAATCACCTATAAAGCTTCCTATATGAGGGGCTTTACTAAGCTTAGCAGATTGTACCATAAAGTGTCCTGTGATATTTTAGCTGCATTATACCCCAGGTTATGTGCAAATCTTCATTGTTTTACCGTAACATAATGGATGACGACTTACTTTCCACGTCCAGCAGTAGGAAAACTCAACATAGGAATCATGGTGACTGGGCCCAGAGATTAAGGGGGCCCCAGTCAGCTACAAGAACATTGTTGTTTTTTTGGACAGAGGAAGAAATGGGTGGCTTTCTGCTCTCCAGCACTAGTATGTGGCGGTATTGTTTATACATTTCACTTATAGCTATTTATGCTGCTGTTTCAGTTAATTGTCATTAGGTGGAGGGGCCCCATCTCATTCTGCTATGGGGCCCTATGAATTCTAGTTACGTCCCTGTCTGTTACTCGCATCAGGATACCTGCTCATTTTACGGTGTTAATAGATAAAGCACAGATTGATACCCCTTTACTTGTAGCGTTACGTTGTCCTCTACTCCAGTTACATCTAGAGCTGTGTGCAGAACAAATCCATCCATCGGCTGCTTTGGATCCGAAACTCTCGACTGGTTGCGGGCTCTGCTGTCTCATAACAGGCGCTGTATGCTCTTATGTACAAATCACACAATCTCAGCTTTTCTCAATTGCTTTGCATTATTGATCAGATTTCCTAGAGCCACAATAACAATTCTGTTGTTAGTAATTGGAAACAGTCAGCAAGCTCGTGGATAAACGCACCTGTAACAGCTGAGCTCCTGTAATGGGAGGGGGGGGGGGGGGTGCAATTTGTTTTTTCTGTCTTCAGATTAGTATATAATGCCTTTTATCCAAAATATACCAGATTGCAAATCATTCCAGATCCTTGGAGATTTCAGCTCTGAATCGTGTAGAATTGTGAGTGCAGCTCTGGATATATAAACATGTGGCTGCTGTTCCACATCTTGGCTGTAATACCTCCGAGGCTTTGTTGAGTTGAGTTAATTTGCAGTAATAGCAAGAGAACTGGGTTCTCAAGGAAACAGATTTCTTGAGAATTCTGTGCTCCTCAGATATTAAATGATATTTATTCTCGGGCATCAATACACTGGGAAGACTCGGTGACTGAGCCGCGCTTTACTATGTAAATACTGAGTATCCCCCATGCAGATAATCCTGCTGTTCTCCTAGCATTAGGTGGACATTGAAGGCAAATGAGTCATGAGACATATCCCCCAGTGTCAGTGTCTTTATCCTGCCTCACCAAGTGTCAGTGTCATTATCCTGCCCTCCCAAGTGTCAGCGTCATTATCCTGCCCTCCCAAGTGTCAGCGTCATTATCCTGCCACTCTCCAAGTTTCAGCGTCATTATCCTGCCCTCCCAAGTGTCAGCGTCATTATCCTGCCCCCCCAAAGTGTCACGTCATTATCCTGCCCCCAATTGTCCAGCGTCATTATCCTGCCCCCAAGTGTCACGTCATTATCCCTGCCACAAGTGTCCACGCATTATCCAGCCCCCAAGTGTCAGCGTCATTATCCTGCCCCCAAGGTTCTGCGTAACTATCCTGCCCCCCCCAAGTGTCAGCGTCATTATCCTGCCCCCCCAATGTCACGGCATTATCCTGCCCCCCCAAGTGTCAGCAGTCAATAATCCTGCCCCACCAAGTTGGCAGCGTCATTAATCCTGCCCCCCCAAGTGTCAGCGTTCATTATCCTGCCCCCCAAGTGTCACGTCTTTATCCTGCCCCCCAAGTGTCAAGCGTCATTATCCTCCCCCCAAAGTGTCAAGCGTCATTAAACCTGCCCCCCCCAAGTTTCAGCCGTACCATTATCCTGCCCCCCCAAGTGTCCAGCGTCATTATCCTGCCCCCCCCAAGTGTCAGCGTCATTATCCTGCCCCCCCCAATGTCAAGCGTCATTAATCCTCCCCCCACCAAGTGTCAGCGACATTATCTGCCCCCCCCCCAGAGTGACAGCGACATTATCCTGCCCCCCCCCCCTAAGGGTCAGCGTACATTATCCTGCCCCCCCCCCCAAGTGTCAGCGTCATTATACCTGCCCCCCCCCCAAGTGTCAGCGTCGTTATCCTGACTGCCCCCCACCCAAGTGTCAGCGTCATATCCTGGCCCCCCCCCCCAAGTGTCAGCGACATAATCCAGCCCCCCCTCCCCGCAGTGTCAGCGTCATTATCCTGCCCCCCCGTAGTGACAGTCGTCCATTAACACTGCCCCCCGAGTGTCGGCGTCATTATCCAGCCCCCCCGAGTGTCGGCGTCATTATCCAGCCCCCCCGAGTGTCGGCGTCATTATCCAGCCCCCCCCGAGTGTCGGCGTCATTCTCCTGCCCCCCCCGAGTGTCGGCGTCATTCTCCTGCCCCCCCCCCCCCCGAGTGTCGGCGTCGTCATCCTGTGACCCGCGCGTCATTGTTCTGTGTTGATCACAGAGAACATCTGCATTATTTCAGGTAGTGCCCATTCTCCCCCCACCTCCCCAGTCCATTTCCTGCCTTGCAGCATAACTGTTCATGACATTTGGGCTCAGGGACTTGCAGACTCTGGCTGTGCTGTACAGCTGACACCTGCTTACAATGCCCGATAACTCCAGGTTGTTAAACCCCTTGTATGGCCCTGTCAGTAGCAATCATGCCATCCCAAGGTTATGTTCACATAGCATAATATCCACGCTTATTTTGTGTCGGAATATGCTTGATAACGTGTGCATTGTGCATCCATTGTGTCCATTGAGAACCATGGCGCATATTTTTTTTTTCTAACGCAGATTTCAAATAAAGCAACAAAAAAACAAAGTAACCTTATTATTTACGTTTTTTTTGCACGAATCCCATAGGACAGGAAGCGTTTTAACCCCATTGTATGGGTGATCGTATCCAAAATCAAAAAAACCACCAAAAGAAAAACCTGAACACTGCAAAAAAAAAAAAAAAAAATTCAAGGGTATCCCACAGATTTCTGCAACACATTACACAACATATCTTTTTGTATATTCTATGTGAACATAAAGAGAGTCAAAAACCTCACCTCGTCACCCCATAAGTCCCCTGCAGCTCATTCATAGTTTGCTAATTGATTGCTATAGCAGCCAAGGTCTAACAATAGTCCCCATGTTAGTACACCTGTATCAGGGTGCATCAGATTCGACAGGAAGAACAGCAGAGCTGTGGATATCGTTGTCACTCTGTTGTCTTAGGTGAGTCATACTTGGTTTGTATTTTGTTAATCACAGCCCCAAAGACTTAAAGAATAAAGGAGGGTCACAATTTAATCAAGAAGAAAAGCATTCCCAAAAAAACCCTAACTTTTATAATGTATTAAGAATATAAACAAAAAAAAACCAACAATTTTTTAACTGGGAGAAAAAAAAATGCATCCGAAGGGAAACCAGGCACATATATTGTATACGTAGGGGCCTCATGCTTTTATGGGATAAAAGGAAAGTTCAAAACACAAAGAATTTTCTCTTTTTTCCAATCTTTAAACTTTATGAAAATTTAAGGGCCCTGTTGAACCTTTTAGGTCAAAACCCTTTTTTTCCCCTGGTTAATTTGGGCAAAAAAAGTGAGTTTTTTAAACTAAATAGTTTCTCCTATTCGGAGCAAACGAAATAAGGGGACCCCAAAATCTTGGTTTGTATTTTTTTAATCACGCCCCCAAATGACCCAAAGAAATAGAAGGGTCAAGATTAATCAAGAAGAAAAAGAATGCAATAAAACCCAATTTTCATAATGCTATTAAAAAAATAAAAAATAATAACCATCCATATGTAGAAATAGTGAGAAAACAAATGCACTCACCCAAAAAATCCCAGGGGACCGGCCCCCTTATTGCGTATACAGTAGGGCCCCCTTTTCTTTTTTGGGATAAAGGTAAAAGTTCAAAACAAAAAGTAAATTTCCATTTCCCAATCTTTACATTATGAACATTTTTCCTCTATGCGGAGTGACCACCCGATAAGGGCGACCCCAAAATCTTGGTTTTTTTTGTAATCACAGCCCAAAAGATCCTAAGAAAGGAGGACACAGATTAATTCCCCGAAAAAGAACTGTCAAAAAAACCCAACTTTTCATAAAGTATTAAGAATATAACATAAACTAATAACCATACATATGTTTCTAGGGAGAAAAAAAATGCACTCAAAAAAGTGTGAAGGGCATCCAGGCAAATTTTTGCGTTACAGTAGGTGCCTCATGTTTCGTATGGGGAAAAAAACTAAAGTTCAAAAACAAAGTAATTTACTTTCCTAATCTTACTCCCCTTTATGAAAAATTTAGGCCACATGTATGAACCCGTTTGGTCTAAAAAAAACCCCCTTTTTGCCATAGGTTCTTGGGAAAAGGTGAGTTTTTAAATCTAAATAGTTTCTTTCATGTGGTCCTTAGCTCTATTAGTTAAACCCCCAAAAAAGGGCGACTCCCAAAATCTTGGTTTTTTATTTTTTTAACATCCAGGGAAAAGATATTGCGTATACCGTCGGTGCCTCATGTCTTTGTATGGGAGAACGGTAAAGTTCAAAACAAAAAGTCATTTCCACTTTCCTAATCTTATACTATTATGAACATTTATTCTCTCTATGCGGAGTGACCACCCAGATAAGGGCGACCCCAAGATCTTGGTTTGTTTTCTTGTTAATCACAGCCCAAATGATCCTAAAGAAGTAGGAGGATCACAGATTAATCACAGAAGAAAGCCACTCCCAGTAAAACCTAAATTTTCATAATGCTATTAAGAATATAACATAAACTAATAACCATACATATGTATAACTAGGGAGAAAACAAATGCACTCCTGAAGGGCATCCAGGCACAGTATTTTGCGTATACAGTAGGTGCCTCATGTCTTTGTATGGGATAAAGGTAAAGTTCAAAACACAAAGTAATTTCCACTTTCCTAATCTTACTCTATTATGAACATTTAAGGCCACATGTATGAACCTGTTTAGGTCTAAAACTCATTTTTTTGCCCATAGGTTACTATGGGCAAAAAAGTGAGTTTTAAGACCTAAACCGTTTCATGCATGTGGCCCTTATTCTCTCTATGTGGAGTAACCGCCTAGATAAGGATGACCCCAAAATATTACTCAAGAAAACACTTTGTCAATGCCTTAGATGTTATAATTACTTATAGAAAAAAAATTTCCAAAGCCATTTCATCCGAAGTAAAACAGACCCATCAATGGGACATATGTTAGAGCCACTAGAAGGACCACCAAAGAAAGCAAACTTAAAGTGAAGTAAAATAAAGCGGTCACGCATATGGCTAACCGCTGGGTATGTGTCCCCCATTATTATTATTATGTATTTTAGAGCGCCATTAATTCCATGGCCCTGTACATTCAAGGGGGTTACATACATAACAAAGTCAAACTAGTACAATGGTGACAATATGTGACTAACAACTGGTACAGAGGGAAAGAGAAACCTGGCCGCGAAGGCTTACAATCTACAAATGAAGGTCCTTATAAGCAGGGCCAGGACGATGGGTATATGAAGGCAGGCAACGGCGCCACTTTATCCCAGGCAGGAAGGTGGCACAAGAATAGGATGTAGTGGGCTGAATTTTCCATTGGAGGGGGTGATATATGACTTATTTGCCTAGGCAAATCTTGTCTTGTCCCAGTCTGGCTTATAAGTATAGCTTATATAGCCAGGGAAGGTAGAGAGGCACATCCCCTTTCTAGTCCCTCCAAGTAGAAAGCCACCCATATTATAAACCTAGATGATTCTGATCTGTTCTGGATACCACCCAGATACCACTCGTGTACCATATGCCCTTCATTTGTGTACAAAATGCTGTGAACAAAATCGGCATCTGTAAAAGTTCAGTGCGCATGTGCGTAGCCTTGATATCTTTCTGCGCATGCGCCATCTCAATGTGAGTGCGCATGCGCAGTTTCAGTTGCAGTTTCATTATTTTCCTAAGAGCATTATTAAGTTATGCTGCTTTCATCAAAATGACAGACACCACAATGAAACCCAGCTGACCACATTATCAGTCACTGTAGTCAATCCATCATCGTTGGCGTCCATTGTTTATCCACTCCAGCACGGCCATCGTGGTCTCCATGACCATACGCTGTCAGGCATAATATACTGCAACATTGAAGTATTGTATTGTACTGTATCAGTGATGAAGAGATTGTATGTACAACACCATCATAGGATTAGAAAAAACTATTTTAACAAGAAATTTAATAAAATCTTACAAACTATATGTATAACAAAATGCCATTTGTAACGTGAAATAATTAGTCTGACGTGACCCACAGTATTAAGAAGTGCTTTTTTTTTTTTTAGTTCATCCCACTTCTCATAAAATGGAATCATAATTATCAAAAAAATCACACGTACCCCAAAATGTTACCAATACCAATTATAGCTCGGGCCACACAAAATCAAGCCCACCCCCTCCCTGCCCGTCCGCAGCTTCGTATATGTCTGTAAATGTGGTGACCGAAAAAACTGAGTGAGGCCGATAACGGCTGAAATAGCAGAAGGTTTGTGTCCCCGGGAATCATGGATGGTAACAATCCTAATGAGAGACCAACCCAAGGATTGTCGGGAGAGAGAACAATACACACCTCAGTGGGAGCAAGCTATTACAGAGGACATGGACGGCTATCAGATAGTGAAATAGATACTGGTGCGAGAGAAAAGTAAGTGACCTCTTTGGAATAACCTGGAAATCCGCATTGATCACTAATAAAATATAGTGCGATCATCAAAGTCACAATTCTGATTTCAGCTTCAGGTCGTTGACTGTGGCCCTTACATTGTCCTACAAAATGTTGTCATTCATCAATTCATGGTTCCCTCACAGATGCCAAGACCATGATGACCCCCATCATCACAAAGCACATTTAGATTAGTTTTTGGTGGTAGTGTGCAAAAATCCCAAATTTCCACTTTTATCTCATCTGTCCAGAAGTGTTATGGAATATTCAAGTGGTGTCGGAGAAGCTTGAAACGCGTCACGATGTAGTCATGAACATTATTCTTAGGCTATGTTCACATGGCTGATTCACGCCGTAATTGCGTGATGGATTTCGCCCGTAATTACGGCGTGTGTAAGGGGGCGGGGGGGCCGGCACCTCGCCGGCCCATACACTTTCATTGTCCACGGCGCGTATCCCGCCGGGATAATGTGCATGTCACTTCTCTCCCCGCTCGGCGTATTTCGCGAGCGGGGAGAGGAGACGGAATCCATACTTCTCTATGAGAACTGTGGATTACCGTAATGTCTGGGACGGATTTCAGCCGTATTTGCGCGCAGTACGGCGCGCAATACGGACTGAAATCCATCCCAAAATCAGCCGTGTGAACATAGCCTTAGGGTATGTCCACACGGTGTGTTGGATCCATTTTGAATCTGAAAAACGCATTCAAAAGCGCTGCGTAAATCGCATCCAACGTGCAGGTGCGTGTTTGGATGCTTTTTGGCTGCAGCAGGAATGCACCCTATAGTTTAATAGGGCCTCTGCTGCGGCTTTTCAGATCAAGAATTGACATGACAAATCTTTGAGCAGATCCGAAAGACGCCTCACAAAGATGCAAGTAAACAACATTAGTGATCACTCGTCTGAACGCCGTTGCGTGTTTTACATTGAAAGCAACGTAGGGGTATGTTCACACTGTGTACTCCGGGGGTGGGGGGGGGGCAGAAGCCCACGGCTCCATAGACATTCATTACTCGCAGCGCGAATTCGCCGCAGCTAATTGACATGTCACTTATCTTCGCACGCGTACAATATGGTCGTATTGTACGAGCAGGGAGAGGAGGCGTAATCCATAGTTCTCTATAAGAACTATGGATTACCGTAATTTCGGCGCGCATTTCACCCATATTAGAGCGCAAATACGTGCCGAAACTACCCTGTGTGAACATAGCCTTAATCACACTGCACATTGTTAGATGTGTGTTTGGGTCCGTTTTTGGTCCGAAACACAGATCCAAACATACATCTAAAAACAGACCCAAAATTGCACATCCCCTTACTCAGGGGACACATGAGCAGGGGGTTTTGCAGTTTGTAGAGTCTTCCGTGGGTCTTAATGCTGTTGCCCTGAGTTTTTCAGGGCTGGTCATTGTACCCTTGGTTGTCTTACGAGGACGCCCTGCTCTATGGAGAGTTGAACAGTCTAATTTAGCCTTTTCCAGCTTCATATTACATATACGTACAATATTGCATACATTGCAGTTATCCATCGGGGTACTATAAAAATAAATACCCCGGGAGATACTACAATGCGACCCCATAGGGAATAATAAAAGCTTTTTTCTATATTTCCCAGCATATATGCTTATTTTATGGGACACAATGGCGTAGTCGACCCACGCTGGTTACATCTGCTCTATTATCTCCTATAGGGCCACTTCGGCATCCGATTTATCACAGTACCCCAACAGACACCTGCAATGTATTCAATATCATAGTGTGAACCCAGCCTAACATGCCTTCTGAAAGTACACGCATTGAGGTTCACACTAAGCAATCCTCCTTAAAGGGGTTTTGCCACGATCTAATGTTGACGTGGGATCCTCCAAAATGGGTATTTAATCACTTTTCCAAATATATGTGATTATAAAAAGTGTAGCCTGTGAGAGCTACAGCCTGACTAAAGAGGCCCTTAGTTTCCTGACTGTTTACATTAGCTAGGACCAGGAGCTGACAGGGACAGGAGTTCATCTGTCCATGCTTCCGTTGTTTGCACTTCTTATCTGATGGCAGGGAACTTGAATGAGCTTCGAAGGGAGTGGGAGAAAAGAGCCTGTGTCTTTTGCATAGAGAATCCACTGGTTGTAATGTAATTATCTGAGTAAACATGCAGATGCCCCCTGGCTCCCTGCTGACCCCCCCCCCCCCCCACTGCAGCAGTCTGTGAACGAACAAAAGAACGCTTCCTGCTTGGAACTTATCTTCTCTCCTGAGCAGATAAGAAGGAGAAACCAAACCTGTAGATCTGGTTCACAATACAGTTCTCCTCTGTGGATTAGCCAATGTTTTCTCAACTACAGAGACTGAATATCAGGAGTGTGCATGGTAGGTGGAGCGATGGCATCACAGAGGAGGTGCTTGTTTTTTTAAACACAGAAACACAACACTTCTTTTCTCAAGCCTTTAGATCAGAGTATCAGCCTGTTAGGTGAGGAAATCACTTCTTGGCAAAACCCCTTTCAGATCAGATGAGTCGGTGTCCAGGCTTCGTGTGCCTTTCTGCTCCTGTGACCACCTCATTGCCACTCTCTCCTCTCATAACACCTTTGGCTAATTCGCTCTGAGAAAGCTTTAATCCAGGGGTTCACTTACTTTTTCTTCCTGCACTGTGGATGTTAACTCAATGTGCTCAATAAAAGACATGAATGGTACAACTGTCTGTGTGTTGTTAGTTACATGGTATTTGTCTATTATTGGGCCTTTCCCTTCTGTGCATGAACAGTCCTGACCTCCAGCTTCAATGATTCAGGTCACAAATACAAACCAAGGAGTGAATGGTGCGGACACGTTCTGTAGGAGAATGGACGTCACTGATTATAATGGACTGTAATGTTCTGAGACAACGTTTATTAGAGGACGGCACAACTCACGACTGATCTGGGGCACATGGTGCAGACATTACCTAACTTGTGTTAAACCCCTTTTCCTTGATCCGGATTTTTATTACATTCATTACAATATTTGGTTTAGGGCTCCGAGCTTTAGTTTTCTGATACACTTCCCCTGATTTCTTTCATATGGTTACCTAATACAAGTATAAGAAGAGCCACGTGGTGAAGGTTGAGAGTTTTACGGTATGTAGACACTGAACTCAATAATAAGGCCATATATAGTTAAAGGGGTTGTCTCACTACATTGATTCGTCCTGTTTTTTTGGTTTCAATTTGAATTCAGGGGCGTGTTTACTGCCTACCACCAGGCTGCAGTAGGAGCCAGGTCTGTAGCTATAGCAACCAGTGCTGGCAGCCTATCAGAGGACATCGAACAGGTCTATAGCTATATGTACAGAAAGCACTCCACAAGTAGATTATGCATCAATAAGTGAATTTATTTCATATTTCTTCACTGTGTCTTTGAAGTAATATGTAAAGTGAAATCAAAGTCATATGTGACGTTTCGGTCAGTCTGGGACCTTTTTCGTTCGCACGCCGCACTGTGCATACCTCCGGGCTACGGCCCTATTTCCTCCTTCTCTAATACTACAAAATCTTGTGACATTAGTTTGAAAAAGGTCCCAGACTGACCGAAACGTCACATATGACTTTGCTGTCCCTTTACATATTACTTCAAAGACACAGTGAAGAAATATAAAATAAATTCACTTATTGCTGCATAATCTACTTGTGGAGTGCTTTCTGTACAAATCGCTACTTCATTTGGGATTCAACCCCATCAGAAAAGCACCCCTTTGTCATTAATATCTTGGACTGCCGCCCAAATTTATATTGTTCAGGTCTGTAGCTACAGTGAATAGCACTGGCAGCCTATTAGGGGACATCGAACAGGTCTGTAGCTATAGCACATGCTGCAGCTATCAGAGAGATTGACAAGTCTGTAGTATACGACCAGCCTGGCACCATCAGGGGAGATTGAACAAGGTCTGTAGCTATAGCGACCAGCGCTGGCAGCCTATCAGGAGAGATTCAAACAGGTCTGTAGCTATAGCGACCAGCGCTGGCAGCCTATCAGGAGAGATTGACAGGTCTGTAGCTATAGCGACAGCACTGAGCCTAAGGGTGATCTGACAAGTCTGTAGCTATAGACCGCTGAATCTCAGGAGAGATTGACACGGTCTGTAGCTATAGCACCAGTCGCTGGCAGCCTATCAGGAGAGATCAAACAGGTCTGTAGCTATAGCGACCAGCGCTGGCAGCCGATCAGGAGAGATTGAACAGGTCTGTAGATATAGCGACCAGCGCTGGCAGCCTATCAGGAGAGATCAACAGTCTGTAGCTATAACAGGCTGCAGCGATCAGAGATTGAACAGGTCTGTGATAGGACCACGCTGGCAGCCTATCAGGAGAGATCAAACAGGTCTATCTATAGCGACCAGCGCTGGCAGCCTATCAGGGGAGATTGAACAAGTCTGTAGCTATAGCGACCAGCGCTGGCAGCCTATCAGGAGAGATTGAACAGGTCTGTAGCTATAGCGACCAGTGCTGGCAGCCTATCAGGAAAGAATGAACAGGTCTGTAGCTATAGCGACCTGAGGAGCTGATGCAGCCCATACAAGAGAGGATATCTAGGAATAGGTAGGACACTGTTAATGGACACACATTACAAAGTGACTTGTTTTTGCAAGATCTTTAATATAAAAAAGCAGCGATCCCTGTAGTGAGACGACCCCTTTAAGTGTGAGCACTCCGTAGGCTGCCAGAATATTATAATTTACCTCCTAAGAGATGTGTGAAGGGAATCAGGGAATCCGCGTCAGAACATTGAAGCCATTATAATGATTGATATAAAACACGGTACTTTTTGGTGCTAGTAACTACAGAATCCATGTTCCATGTTGAGAATCTTCGGTTGCTGTCAGTGAATAGGAGTGTTCTTGTTTGTATCCAGTGACTGCAAACCTGTCCTTCACTGAGAGCGGATTCTTTGGACCGGGCACAGTAGACCAAACCCTCAGCTGTGAGTAATAATCTGCGTCCATAGGTTTTCAGCTTCTAAATAGAAGTATTATGTCGCTATAATTACTAAAAGCAAGCAGTGATCTCAAAACTCCTGCAGCCAGAAAGGAAGGAAGGATGAGCTGCGGATCTCATCCCCGCTCTGTTGTCTTGGGCTGAGCTCAAACGTTTAACATCTAAATGGGATTTTGTTTACCGCTCTGACATGGCTAATGGCGTTCACCGCTCACTGCACGAGCTGACAGCGCGCCGCCGACATCCCCTCCAGAAGGAACACAACTAATAGAATCTCCTCTGCATCCCGCCTCATGTTCACCACTGATAAACTGCAGCTGTAGCCCTGTACCCAGCAGCCTCACTCAGCAATGTATTGTCGCTGCTTTATGACCAGAACAGAGATCCACAGATAAAAGGAAGCACAAATGTCACAATCCATCAGCAAAATGAAGGACTGTTCCATTAAAGAGCAACTTCAGATGCACACGGATATTGGGCGATGGGGGTCACATGCCCGCACATAGGGAGTAGTAGTATAGAAGTTATATTCTTGTACATAGGGGGCAGTATTATAGTAGTTATATTCTTGTACATAGGAGCAGTATTATAGTAGTTATATTCTTTCCATAGGGGGCAGTATTATAGTAGTTATATTCTTGTTCATAGGGGCAGTATTATAGTAGTTATATTCTTTATATAGGGGGCAGTATTATAGTAGTTATATTCTTGTACATAGGGGCAGTATTATAGTAGTTATATTCTCTTATATAGGAGGCAGTATTATAGCAGTTACATTCTTGTACATAGGAGCAGTATTGTAGTAGTTATATTCTTGTACATAGGAGCAGTATTATAGTAGTTATATTCTTGTACATAGGGGCAGTATTATAGTAGTTATGTTCTTGTACATAGGGAGCAGTACTATAGTAGTTATATTCTTGTACATAGGGAGCAG
This sequence comes from Phyllomedusa bahiana, assembly GCA_025379985.1. Classification (NCBI taxonomy): domain Eukaryota; kingdom Metazoa; phylum Chordata; class Amphibia; order Anura; family Hylidae; genus Phyllomedusa; species Phyllomedusa bahiana. The sequence continues at coordinate 112,276 of JAODAL010003756.1, forward strand.
TATTATAGTAGTTATATTCTTGTACATAGGAGCAGTATTATAGTAGTTATATTCTTGTACATAAGAGCAGTATTATAGTAGTTATATTCTTGTACATAGAGGGCAGTATTATTATAGTAGTTATATTCTTGTACATAGGGGCAGTATTATTATAGTAGTTATATTCTTGTATATAGGAGCAGTATTATAATAGTTATATTCTTGTACATTGGGAGCAGTATTATAGTAGTTATATTCTTGTACATAGGGGCAGTGTTATAGTAGTTATATTCTTGTACATAGGAGCAGTATTATAGTAGTTATATTCCTGTACATAGAGGGCAGTATTATAGTAGTTATATTCTTGTACATAGGGAGCAGTATTATAGTAGTTATATTCTTGTACATAGGAGCAGTATTATAGTAGTTATATTCTTGTACATAGGAGCAGTATTATAGTAGTTATATTCTTGTACGTAGGGAAGTATGACATTTTTCCTCCATCTCGGGGCACTGGAGAAACATATATTGCAATCCTGAATTTCTGTTACATATATACATTTTCGAGTTCTTTTAACCTTGTTTAATCTCCTTAAATATGGCTGCAATTTTATTTAGTAATTATTTTTGCGAGATAATTATTAATTCAGATGATACTCATTGCTTGTGATAAGCGAGAAGGCAAGGTGACCCGTTTCGTTAATCCAGCGTGAAGATTAGTAGACATCAAAAGACGCTGACTTATTGATGTCTGCTCTGCTCCATAAATTCAAAGGCGCATTGTACAAGTGCTCCTGAGCAATAGAGTCCCCTGTCCATGGTGCTGAATTACAGCAAGTGCCCAGCTGAGCCAACAGCACTTTCCTTCGTACAAGATGGCCCTGGCCCCGGCGTAAGAGAATCTGAACTCCTGAAATACCGATCCATCTGGAGTGCAATGAGCCTCATGGTGAGAGCAGGGCTGTCAAACTTCAGCTTACCCCTCCATGGGAACATATTCGGGTTCAGCTACTATAGGTAGTAAAGGTAACGCTGAGCCCTGTAGAGCCTATCATTTCATAAGAACAAAGCAGGCCGAGGTCTGACAGTTCCCATGGGCCTGCATATTTGGCAGCAAGAGGTAATTGGCTATAGAAATTAACTGCTCACAGTCCCTGAATGTGCTTAGATGTTAGTAAAGATAGTGTGGGTGTGAGTGATGTGCTGTCTACCAAAGTGTAAGCTGAAATATATAGGATTTCTGGTAGAATTTTTAGCAAAAACTCAATGATTTCTATTTTTGGTCAGTAATTTGTACTTCAGATAAAATCTACAGCTCTGTATTCTCTCCGCACACGTGTGGACTTCTATGGTTTCTATTAAATCATTAGTATATACAATGTGTTCTTTAAAAGTCAATGGGGCAGATTTATCAAGGCAGTTGCGCCAGAATTCCATCTTAATTTGCGCCAAAAATCAACTTTTCGACACATTTACTATGTGTTTTAGACAGTTTCGTGTCCGACAAAGGGGCGTGGCTTCTTAAACCGGGCGTGGTTTAGCTGAAAGTTGGCGTGGCTTAAATGCGACTAAAAATGCCCTAGAATCTGCGACCAAATTCTGGCGTAAAAGTGCACCAACTTAAAGATGGTACAAACTGAGACTAGACAACACTATGATAAATTTGGCGCATTTAAGACTGTCTAGTCCAGTGTTTCTCAACGCCAGTCCTCAAGACCCACTAACAGGTCAAGTTTTCAGGATTTCCTCAGTATTGCACAGGTGATATAATTATTGTCAGTGCTTTCTGTGGGAGATCCTGAAAACCTGACCTGTTGGTGGGTCCTGAGGACTGGAGTTGAGAAACACTGGACTAGTCTAACTTTACACTGTCTAAAAGTAAGACACTTTTGATAAATCTGCCCCCATGACTTTTTATTAGGGAATGATAGTTTTAGACTCCATTATTTAAAGGGGGAAATCCCCGGTCTTTTAAAGGGGTTGTCTACTAAAAAAAAATTACATGAAATTGGTAAAAAAATTAGCCCAAGTGATCTTTACCTACCTGCCTCCCACTGCTGCCACTTCATTCCTCCCCGGCGATCCGCACCTCTTCATTTCTAGGTCCTCATCCTCACACAGAGGAGAGGCTCATGCTTCATTCACTTATAGGCCCCGTTCACACGGCTTATTCACGCCGGATTGCGATCGCAATTCCGGCGTGAATAAGGGGCGGGACGCGGGCGGGGCGGGAGCGCGGCGGGGGAGCAGCTCGCCGGCCCCATAGACAATGCATTATCTACGGCGCGTCCGCGCCGTAAATAATGTGCATGTCACTTTCTCCCCGCCCGGCGGATTCGCCGAGCGGGTAGGAGCGACCGGAATCCACTGTTCTCTTATGAGAGCGTGGATTACCGTAATTACTCCGACGGATTGGCGCCGTACTGCAGCGCAAATCCGGCGCGCAGTACGGCGCCAATCTGTGCTGAAATAAGCCGTGTGAACACTGCCATATTGAAGCGCTAGCCTCTTCAGTGTGTCAGGACAAGAACCTGTATGTGAAGAGGGGTGGATCGCCGGGGTGGAAGCGGTGGCAGACAGGTAAATATCACTTATTTTTCTTTTTTCTTTTTGTCCATACCAGCCCCAATCCCATGTCCTTTTTATTTAGTGGGAAACCCCTTTTATACACAGTTTTTTTTTTGTTTCGGTGGACCTTTATCTGCTTATATTTGGGTGCAGAATTAGAATTATTTTTGTTTTATGGGTGTGGCGTTTACTGGTTTTACTGGCTACTACTGTCCTGCAGTGATGAGCTGCTGAGGATACCAGGTCTGTAGCTATAGCGACCAGCGCTGGCAGCCTATCAGGAGAGATCGAAGAAGTCTGTAGCTATGGTGACCAGCGCTGGCAACCTATCAGGAGAGATCAAAGTGGTCTGTAGCTATAGCGACCAGCACTGGCAGCCTTCAGGAGAGATCAAACAGGTCTGTAGCTATAGCGACCTGAGGAGCTGATGCAGCCCATACAAGAGGGGATATCTAGGAATAGCTTGGACACTGCTAATGGACACATACTACAAAGTGACTTGTTTTTGCAAGATCTTTAACATAAAAAGCAGCGATCCCTGTTGTGAGACAACCCCTTTAAGACTCGGAAACTAGCAAAAAGCAGGTTGCAGATGATGTGTTCATATTTAGCATTTTGAGGCACCAAGATCAGAATCATTCATTTACACATGAAGAACCGGATGACAGAGATAACCTACAGATGTACACAGGGCACAGCCTGACCGTGAGATCACGACTTGTCATGTTATCTGCTCTTATCTGTACACAAAGGCCATTGAAAAGCATTGAAAAAGTTGAGATAACATTCTGTGCCGTGATATCACAGTGCAATATCTGTTCTGTTTAGTTCTACTACAGAATAGTGTATAAACCGGTGTGGTAGGAATGAGTTGCAGGTAGTAAGAAGCCGAGCTGAATACTTGTGTATTTATGAGTGGGAACTGCAATGCACCTTATAGAATTAATGAGCCATTCTCACTCCTGTTCTTAAAAGGGGCACATAGTCTAATAATATAATAAAAAGTGACACATAGTAAAATAATAATAATAATAATAATAAAATAATAAAAAGTGAAACAGTAAAATAATAATAATAATAATAATAATAAAATAATAATAAAAAGTGACACATAGTAGTAGTATAATAATAATAAAATAATAATAAAAAGTGACACATAGTAAAATAATAAAAAAGTGACACATAGTAAAAAAAAAAAGATCCATCAACAGCAGCTATTTGACATGTTCTAGAAATATTTTTTTAGACATTAAATAGCATAAAGGCAAAAAATAAGTAGAAATGACAACTTTGCCACAAGGAAGTATTACAAAGATGCTACTTTAGGTTCAATATTGGATGTTAATCAAGGTAAGGGTATGTTCACACGGCGTGTTGGATTCCATTTTGGATCTCTCTTTAGATGTGTGTTTGGATCTGTGTTTTGGACCCCAAAACGGACCCAAACCCGCATCGAACAATGTGCAGTGTGATTTCCATTGCTTTCAATCTGAACGCGTTCAGACCCTACGTGTTTACTTGTGTCTTTCTGCTGCGTCTTTCAGATCCATTCAAAGAATTGACATGTCAATTCTTCAACCGTTTGACGCACTAGACGCCATATTATAAACTATAGGGTGCGCTCCTGCTGCAGCCGAAATATATCCAAACACCCAGCTGTGTGTTGGGTGCTGTTCAATCTCTCTTGATAGGCTGCCAGTGCTGGTCGCTATAGCTACAGACCTGTTCTCTCTCTCCTGGTAGGCTGCCAGCACTGGTCACTATAGCTACAGACCTGTTCTATTTCTCCCGATAGGCTGCCAGTGCTGGTCGCTATAGCTACAGACCTGTTCTATCTCTCCCGATAGGCTGCCAGCCCTGGTTGCTATAGCTACAGACCTGTTCTATCTCTCCCGATAGGCTGCTAGTGCTGGTTGCTATAGCTACAGACCTGGTCTATCTCTCCTGATAGGCTGCCAGCGCTGGTCGCTATAGCTACAGACCTGTCCGATCTCTCCCGATAGGCTGCCAGGGTTGGTCACTATAGCTACAGAGGTGTCCTCCGCAGCTCGTCACTGCAAGACAGTAGTAGCCAATAAAACCAGTAAACATGCCACTAAATTTAAGACTGAAACTGAGAAAACAGGACTAAGGTAAGATGCATCGATGCAGTAAGCCAACCCCTTAAAGAGAATATTTTTGGATGTGATTGACGCAGCACTTTTGGATGCATTTTCAGATCCATTAACGGATCCAACACACCGAGTGAGTAACCGCTTCCTGACGCATTGCAAGCAATTGTGTCTCCGTTTTCACAGAGTTATTGTTCTTCTAATGGATTTTCCTAGCTTTTGTCCCATTCGACGTCACTGCTTTTTTGGATCATCAGGCTCCTCTATAGTGCGCAGCTTTCTAAATCTACATTGTTCCTCTATGTATCTCTCTCCACCATCCCCCTGATTTTCTATTCACACAAACACATAATACCTACAACATGTTCCTAATAACAATGGAAATAATGAGAGACTCTTGGAATTTTTATACATTTTCTGCTTCACGTCGGCTGTAACACTTCCTTGACTTTTGTTAGTAATAAGCATGCCGACCAAATGCATACACTCCGGCTAACGATCGAACACGGTCAACTTAATGACAATCCAAAAGAAGCAGAACTTCAACCAACCTCGCTCTTAATGAAACACTAAATTTTCCAAAAAGAGTCAAAAAGTAATAACGAAGCCAAAAGATTTCAATGTCGTGAAGAGTTAACGAATGACTGTAACGACCCAGAAGTTTCAAGCCAGATAGTGGCTTAATTGTGTCAACCTGGTCCAAGAGTTTCATTAGACCCAGCCTCAGTAATAATGCATGAGGCTGTTCTTCAAGGTCATCGAGGGCCGAGAAGCAGACGTGGGAAAGCTGGCGGAGAGGGAAGGAAAAAAAAAATCTCCTAGTCTGGAATATTTTAGTAACGCAATAAGTTGCCCGGCAGAATTTCTCGTTGGCTCCTTAGTGTTAGTTAAAAAAAAAACAAAAAAAACCCATAAAATAAAAAAAACATTAAGGGCCACATGTATGAAACGGTTTTGGTCTAAAACTCACTTTTTCCCCCATAGAAACTTATAGGGGAAAAAAGTGAGTTTTAGACCAAACCGTTTCATACATGTGGCCCTAAGTGGTAGATGAGTGGGTAAATCATGATGTTCACAATAGAATGGGGGTGGGGGGAGTTTATAAAGAGAAATTTGGGATGCTTTTAAAGCAGGGGTGTCTAACTCAAATACACAGTGGGCCAAAAAACCTGGACAAAGTCGCAGACCGAGCTTGGTATTGATTGAAAAAATGTCTACAATAGATAAAGTTTTTCAGTCTCATCACATTTAAGGATGGACCTTTTCATAAGGAAACAAACTTAAAGGGGTTGTCTCACTACAGGGATTGCTGCTTTTTATGTTAAAAATCTTGTAAAAACAAGTCACTTTGCAATATGTGTCCATTAACAGTGTTCTACCTATTCCTAGACATCCTCTCTTGTATGGGCTGCATCAGCTCCTCAGGTCGCTATAGCTACAGACCTGTTCGATCTCTCCTGATAGGTTGCCAGCGCTGGTCGCTATAGCCACAGACCTGTTTGATCTCTCCTGATAGGCTGCCAGCACTGGTTTCTATAGCTACAGACCTGTTCAATCTCTCCTGATAGGCTGCCAGCACTGGTTGCTATAGCTACAGACCTGGCTTCTACTGCAGCCTAGTAGAAGCCAGTAAACACGCCTCTGAATTCTAAGTGAAACCAAGAAAACAGGACAAATCAATGTAGTGAGACAACCCCTTTTAGGTTTGTTTAAACATTAATCTGCAACAAGCACATTTGAATCCATATGTCTTCCTCTTCTCTGTACACCGCCTGGCCGTTACTCGTGTACCAAATATAATTACACTGCGGGCCAGATTTTGCCTTTGTTACCTTAGGGTATGTTCACATGGCGTAATTGCGACGTGTACAGTACGCGCCACAATACGCCGTGTGTTTTGGGTGTCGTGCTGATCAGTGCGTATTCCCAAAGCACGGTGGGGCCAGCCGGGCACCGGCCCAATAGACATGCATTGTTCGCGCACATGTCAATTCTCCCCCCGCGCATACATTACGAGCGTATTGTACGCACGGGGGGACGCCGCATAATCCATAGTTATCTATGAGAGCTATGGATTACCGTAATTGCGGCGCGCATTTCGCCGTGTATAAAGCGCAATACATGGTGAAATACGCGTGAAAATATGCCATGTGAACACGGCCTGAGTTTGACACCCTTGTTTTAAAGGATGGTCAGTTCTGTAACAGGGGGAGATATACAAAGAGCCCTGGAGGTTGTGTTTCCCACATTAATACCTTCCCTGAAACAATTTCTGCCCCTTGTAATTTTAGGCAGTACTCGGCAACCCTGACTATCTGAAATCAGGAGCAGCTATTACGCGCAAACATGAAGGGGTTTTAATGCATACCTGACCTAAACCTCGACCAGCTTTCACTTGTTACCAGACATTCTGGAGCGTTGGATAGTTATGTACAAAGCTCAGTTCCTGGTTTCAGCGTGCAGAGGAGATAAATGCAGGGCTATAAGGCTATGTTTACACGACGTTCACAATACGTTTTTGGATACGTTTTTAGATGTCTGTTTGGATCCTTGTTTCGGACCCTAAGGGGATGTGCACACAGCTTATTTGGACGCTGATTTTTCGGCGCCCAAAACAGCATCAAAACCTTGTCTGAAGAGATTTTAGACGCGTTTCTCGGCACAGTTTTAAAGCGTTTTTGGACGAGGTTTTGCACGAGGTTTTCAACACTGTTTTCATCCATACAGATGTATAGCCAGGTCAAAAACTGCACCGAAGATGCTCTAAAAACATGTAAAAAAACGCACCTAAAAATGCGCCCAGGTTCAGCGCTGAAAACACATCAAACATTAACATGACACTTCTTTTTCAATGCCCAGAACAGCTTCCAAAGAAGCACTTATATTGCGCACAGAAACCTTGTCATGTGTGAACTACAGCACTGTTTTACATAGGAATCGATGAAAATTAACTAAGGGCATTTTGGGAGCGGAAACGCTTGGAAAACCTCTCCGAAAACAGCGGCAAAATCAGCCGTGTGAACATACTCTAAACCAGTGTTTCTGAACTCCAGTCCTCAAGACCCACCAACAGGTCAGGTTTTCAGGATTTCCTCAGTATAGCACAGGTGATGTAATTGTCAGTGCATTAAGTGGGAGATCCTGAAAACATGGGCTGTTGGTGGGTCCTGAGGACTGGAGTTCAGAAACACTGCCCTAAACGGACCCAAACACAACTAACAATGTGCATTGTGAGTTACATCACTTCAATGTAAAACACGCATTGGCTTTCAGACGAGTGATCGTCAATACGTGTGTACTTACATCTTTCGGATCTGTTCTTGCCTTTCATGTCAATTCTTGATCCGTTTGACACAGCAGGTGCTCTTTTTGAAACTATAGGGTGCGTTTCTGCAGTAGATAGATTGTAAAATTTCTACATACAGTTACATAGTATGGTTGAAAAAAGACACGTGTCCAACAAAATCAACCAAGGGTGGGGAAAATGTATGTAAAAAGAGGGAGACAAGGATTTTAAGCCCAACCTACCCACCGGTGAATGCCCCGAAACCCACAAGGCAAGAACCAATCTGCTCCAGGGAAGACCCCATCTCTGACCCCAGAGCCTCCAGCAGCCAGGATCCAGAATTTTACATGGCTACATACGCATTAATATTCTTTAGTTTCAGGTAGATATCTAAGCCTTTTTTGAAACTCTCTAGAGTTCCTGCTGTGACCAGCTCCTCAGGCGGCTATTCCACAGATTCACAGTTCTTACAGTGAACAACGCTCTTCTCCTCAGGAGAGTGATTCCTTTTTTCTCAAGCCAAAGGGAATGTCCCCTTGTCTTTTGAGGGGGCTTTACATGAAATAATTTTTCCCCATACTTTTTGTAGGGACCATTTCTATATTTGTATAAATTAATCATGTCCCCCCGGAGCCGTCTTTTCTCCAGACTTAATAAGTTCAATTCTACTAATTCCTCAACTAAGATGCTCCAGTCCCCTTATAAGTTTGGTTGTTCGTCTTTGCACTCTCTCTAAGATGCTCCATTCCCCTTATAAGTTTGGTTGTTCGTCTTTGCACTCTCTCTAAGATGCTCCATTCCCCTTATAAGTTTGGTTGCTCGTCTTTGTACTCTCTCTAGCTCCATTACATCTTTTCTATAAACTGGGGCCCAGAACTGAACAGCATATTCTAAGTGAGGTCGCACCAATGCTTTATACAGTGGCAGAATTACATCCTTGTCCTGCGAGTCCATGCCTCTTTTAATACACGCCAATATCTTACTTGCCCTAGAGGCAGCTGATTGACATTGCATGCTGTTCTGTAGTCTATGATCTACAAGAACGCCCAGATCTTTCTCAACAAGCGATTCTCCAAGTTTTTCTCCCTCTAGGACATAGGATGCCTGCAGATTATTACCCCCAGGACATATGAGGCCTGCAGATTATTACCCCCAGGACATATGATGCCTGCAAATTATTACCCCCAGGACATATGATGCTGCAGATTATTTCTACCCAGATGCAGAACCTTTCATTTATCCACATTGAACCTCATTTGCCAAATGGATGCCCAAGCACTCAGTGTGTCCAGGTCTGCTTGCAATGGGATGTTAAAATGGCAATGTGATAAACAATAAACTTAGAACAAAGGAAAAGGTAACCAGCTGACACCAAAAAATAGGGGGACCTGAGAAGAGACCATGGTCATTCTATTAAGTTTGGGTACGGCAAAGATCCAAGTCACAGAAGGAATCTCAACTACTCCAGGTTTGGATATACCTTCTGCTCGCTCCAACTGAATGTTTGGCAATTCCTTTAATCCTTGTACTGTATGAATCTCCTTGAACCAACCAGTAATAGATGGGCAAGAAGCAAAATCGAGGAACAATAGTTTTGGCTGTAACTAAAAGAGAGGAAATAAGATGCTACTTCAGGGAGATAGAAGACAGTGGGGTTGTAAAAAGGAGAATGGCAGCTGCATTATTAATTCTGTGACCAAAACTATTTGGATAATGTCTGACATTTAGCCAGAAAGGTTGTAAGGGTATGTTCACACGGCATAATTGCGGCGCGCATTTTGCCACATATCTACGTTCCAATACGGGCAAGATGCATGCCGAAATTATGGTAATCCATAGCTCTCATAGAGAACTATGGATTACACCTCGTCCCCCCGCGCGTACAATACGATCGTACAGTATGCGCGGGATGATAAGTGACATCAATTATTTGCGGCGAATACGCACCGTGAGCAATAAATGTCAATGGGACCGGCACCCTGCGCGTACTGTGAACATACCCTTAGGAAGAATACCCCCAACCAGATACCCTGTTTCCCCGAAAATAAGACAGTGGTTTATATTAATTTTTGCTCCTAAAGACGAGCTAAAACTTATTTTTAGGGGATTTCTTATTTTTCCATGAGTAAGAATTCACATTTATTGTTGAACAAAAATCAACATGTACAGGCAGTCCCCGGGTTACAAACGGGATAGGGACTGTAGGTTTGTTCTTAAGTTGAAATTGTATGTAAATCAGAACAGGTATATTTATTAAATGTAATTCCAGCCCCCAAAAATTTTTTAGTTTTGGAATGTGCAGGGAAGGGTTTTTACACTTGTTTTGCCGTCTGTGCCCTTTTTTTTAGAAGATTTCACCTAACGTTCTGTATCTCATGTGCAGCTGTGGCATGCTGGCACTTGGTCATCATGGGGCGTGAGTCAGTGTTGAATGTCAGCTACGCCCCATAAGTCTTCATTTGTAACGAGGGGACGTATGTAAGTCGGAACGATGTAAGTCGGGGACTGCCTGTATTAATATACTTTAGTGATTTCATCACAAACATCAGCAACAGCAGCCGAACTCTGAATTGCATAAAAAAATGCACCATGTCTTATTTTTGGGGGATGTCTTATTTTCGGGGAAACAGGGTGTATATACCATAGTACTCGCCTCTTACTTACATCGCCAGCATTCATCTCATACTGTTGGTTAAAGGGAACACAACCATGAAGGAACTCTGCACCATCTTGTAATGATCTTAGAATTCAATGATTGTGCCTTAGAATAGACAGAGTTTTTGTGCACCAAGATCCTTTAGATTTTATACATTGATTTTCCATAGATTCAGCCCCAGACGAGCCCTATTCATTGGTCTGCACATAGTTACCTTACATGGTTCGTGTGTTGTCCATGTAGATTCCAAATCAGATTTTAAATCCGTTTCAGAAAAAATTCTCAACCCTATGAGCCACAGCACTGATTTCAGTTGAAGGTAACCTAATTTAGTGCAATTGGAATCTACACTCTTTAAAATACTCTGCAATAAAATTTCATGACCTATGTTATATTTCAGGGCTTACGCTCTTCGCTCTCTTTTTTGGAATAAATTCAGTGTGGTTTTTGTTTCTCTGTGCTGTATGTATACATGTGTATATTACGCATATGTCCTCTGACACAATTCGCAATTACGACGACAATGGCTTCTTTTTAGAGGCTTCTTCCGGGAATATGCAAATCCATCACAATCCCTATAACTTACACGGAGGCACTGAGAAAATGGGTAATTTGCATTGATGTAAAAATTATACTCTAATATGGCTGGCCAAGAACCCAGCACAATTTTTATATCAGATAAATTGCTAGTTCAACAGAATGGATGAAAGGAATATGTGTGTTTTCATTCCATCTGACAAAATGAGTGCGTAATTTCCATTAGGACGAGGCTATAACAAACTCTCGGGCAGCCAAGACGGTTACATTTTTAGCAGATGAAACATGACCGCTAAAATGACAGCTATTTGTTCCCGAAATTGAGCACTTCTGTGTCGTTAAATGTTGGCACTGCCAAGCAAAAGGCGATCAAAGCAGAACATGCAACTGAGGGACTTGAGTGGTGGGACTTCCAAAACACTGCTGAAATCATCCAAAGAGTATTAACACTGTATAGGATCCTGGGGAATTAATAGGCTGTCTTCTGCCTAAGTGTCAATGTGTGGTCCGGGTTTCCCAGGCTGTATTTCAAAATATGAAGTGTCTTGGTGATGCCCCTGTTTCCCCTGGTATTGTATAGGCTGTTTTTTGAATATGAAGTATTTGGGTGATATCCTGGTTCCTGGTTATGTATAGGCTAAAATTTATGAATATGAAGTTCTTGGTGATATTCTGTTCCGGTATATGTATGGGCTGTATTCCCCGAATATGAAGTATCTTGGTGATATCATGGTTCCGGGTATATGTATGGGGCTGTTTTCCTCGATATGAAGTTAGGTGAACCCTGGTTTCCTGGTTATGTATAGGCTGTATTTCATGAATAGAAGTATCGGGGTGATACCTGGTTCCTGGTATATGTTGGTTTGTTTTTCTCATGAATTGAAGTTTTTGTGATATTTTCTTTTCCTGGTATATGTATAGGGTTTTCCCTGAATATGAAGTATTTGGTGATATACGGTTCCTGGTTTGTATAGGCTGTATTTCATGAAAGAATTTCTGGTGATACCGGGTTCCTGGTTATGTTAGGCTGTATTCCCTGAATATGAAGTTTTTGGTGATTTCTGGTTCTGGTTTATTTAAAAGGCTGTTTTATGTTTTGAAGTATTTTGTGATTCCCTGGTTCCTGGTATATGTAAGGTGTATTCTCATAAATATAAAGTTCTTGGTGATGCCCCTTTTTGGTTTAAATGTAAGGTGTATTCTCATGAATTGAAGTATCTTGGTGAAACCCTGGCCCCTGGTATATGATAGGCTGTTTTTCCATGAATATGAAGTATTTGGTGATACCTGGTTCCTGGTTTGTTAGGCTGTTTTCTCATGAATTGAAGTTTTTGGTGATGACCCTTTTCTGGTATTGTATAGGTTGTATTCTCATGAATTGAAGTTCTTGGTGATACCCTTTTTTGGGTATATGTATAGGCTGTATTCCATAAAATTTGAGTTCTTGGTGTATCCGGGTTCCCCTGGTGTATGTTGGCGTATTCTATGAATATGAAGTTCTTGGGAATCAGGTTTCCTGGTATTGTATAGGCTGTATTCTAGAATATGAATGTCTTGGTGAATCCTTTGGTTCCGGGTTTATGTTGGCTGTATTCTCATGAATATGAAGTATCTTGGTGATACCGGCCCCTGGTATATGTATAGGCTGTTTCTCTAAATATGAAGTTCTTGGTGATATCTTGGGTTTCCCTGGTAAATGTTGGGTGTATTTCAGAATAGAAGTATTTTGGGTGATGACCCTGGTACTGGTTTATGTATAGGCTGTATTCTATGAATATGAAGTTCTTGGTGATTTTGGTTCCCTGGTATATGATGGCTGTTTCTCATAATATGAAGTATCTTGGTGATATTTGGTTCCTGGTATATGTATGGCTGTTTTTCCATGAATATGAGTTTTTGGGTGATTTTGGGTTTTTTTTATGGTGTTTCTCATGAATATGAAGTACTTGGTGTTCCTGGTTCCTGGTATAGTTTAGGCTGAAATTCCTGAAGAAGCTTGGTGAACCCCGGAGATAGGAGTTTCCAAAAAGAAGCGGGATGATTTTGGCCGGTAATGTTTAGGCGTTTTCTCTGAATAGAGTATTCTTGGTGTATTTCGGGGAAGTAAGGCTTTTTCTCTTGAATGGAAGACGGTGGGGGAAGGTTCCGGGTTTTGGAAAAAAAAATTTTTTCCAAATTGGGTACGGTACACGGGAGGACAAGACAAGGCTTTCTGGAACGCTTTCTCCGAAGGGAATTAAACTAAGGATTGGGGAAAGGTGCCCGTAAGGGCCCCGGGTTTAAAAAAAGGAACAGTGCCGGCAAGACCAATTACCCCCGCATTCCCTTTAAATGTCACGTGCCCGGGGGCGCGGACCTAGGGTGGGGGCCGCACCGGGGGAAAGGGGGGCAGACAGGCAGGAGCGTGGCCCCCGGGTAAGTGAAAACCGGGAGAGCGGGGGGGGAGGGCCCCCGGGCCTGAGTGCGGGCCCCGACGCCCCTGGGGGGCGGGGGCAGGATGGCCTGGCCCGGGAGGGGTCGCAGGGGCATCTGTGACGTACCCTCCCCTTGGGCCCCCCCCCTCTTCCCGGAATGGAGGGAATTTTTTGGGTAATGCTGCGGGGTTGGATGTTCTCCCCCGGCTCCCAAGCCTCTCCTCGGGGCCCGAACCCTTTCCCGTCAACTAGAAAATATCCTTCCCTCTAGTTCTCCTCATACCCAAGGTTCCCTTTACCCAAAGACATTGGGGCATCAGCCACAGAGGAGGGGGCCCGTGTTCTGAGGAAGGGTTAAGGACAGGGGTTTTGTAAGAGACTGGAAAGCGTTGGGGAAATTTGCTGGTAGGAGGGAGCCGGGGTTTATGGGACCGGGTTAAAGGGCTAATAACCTCAAAGGGTCCCAGGAAAAGGGGGTCCAGTTTGTAGGAAGGCATCTTAAGGCGGACATATTGACCCACGCCACCTTGTTACTGGGGGAAGACGGGAGGAGGGCTTCTTCCTTTTTTTCGGCTTGAGTTTCGTGCGCTCGGAAAGGATCAGAGAATGGCGGGTTGGGACCGACGGTCTTATTTTCCTGGACCAGTGCGTCCCCCGCCAGAACCCGGATGGAGTGCCCGAGGGAGAGGTGGGCGGGGACAGACCATATACGATGTAGAAGGGGGAGACCCACGGACTCTGAATTAGGGAGTTAAAGAAAATTCCGCCCATGGGAAGCAAGTTGGACCCGTCATCTTGGGTGCAGAGACGAATGGCGTAGGTAAAATCCCAAGGGTGGTTTACCCCCTCCACCTGGCCATTGTTTGAGCGTGGTAAGCGGGGGGGTGAGAAGTTGGGCACACAGGGCTTGCCGAACCCGGAAACAAACTGGGCCCCCGATCCCAAGACGATTTGCTGAGGGAGCCCATGCAGATGGAAAATGATGGAAGAAAAGCTCCGCCAGGCGGGGGGGCCGACGGCAGGCCTGGGAAAAGGCAAAATGCGGGATCTTGGAGAACCGATCTGTGATCACCCAAATAATGGTGTTTCCAGCCGAAGGGGGGAGATCGGTTATAAAGTCCTAGCAATGTTTTTCCTGGTTAGTTGGGTGGGTGTGGTTGTAGTTGGCCTGCCCCGGTTGTGACGAGGGTCTTGTTGCAGGCACAGGAGTTACAAGCCTGAACGAAAACCTTGACATCCTTAACGAGCTTGGCCACCTTTTACCGGGGTTTTCCAGATGAACGTCTTCGGGGCCGGGATGACCGGCCACCCAAAGGGCAATGCCCGTTTCAAGTGCGTTCGGAGAGCAGGGCGTTGTAGGTCTTCCCCCGGGGGAACCATCCAGAGTCGAGTGGAGCAGCGAATAAGACGTTTGGGGGGGAATTTTGTGCTGGAGTGTCTCTTTACCCCCCAATTGGGGCATGGGAGAGAGCGTCGGCTCTCAATTCTTTTCCGCGGGCGGAAGTGGACGGAAGTCGAACCCGGGGGAAAAAAGGGGACAACCTAGCCTGGCTGGGTTGAGTCCTGAGCCGTTGGGGATTGGAGGTTTTGTGATCAGAAAATACGGATGGGATGGCGAGCACCCTTCGTGATAACGCCACTCCTCCAAAACCCGCTTTATAGCTAATGCTCCCGGTCGCCAATTGTGTAGTTTCCCCTTGCTGGAGAAAAAAGTTTTGGGGAAAAGAGCCCGTTCGCTTTTCCCGTGGGCCCCTTTTTTCATGAGAACTGCTCCCATCCCAGGAAGGGATCCACTTCCCAGTGAAGGGTTTCGTGGGGTCCGGCCCCGATAGGACAGAAGCAGTGGAAAAAGGGAGACTTTGGGTTAGGAATGCCTCCTCGCTTCGGGGGCCAGCTAACGGGTTAGGTGTTTCTTGTAAACGCTATATGGGGCCCCTAGCTAGAAAAAATGGGGAATAAAAAATGGCCTAGTAGTTGCAGAACCCAGGAAGCGCTGTTGGCTCGGAAGCTGACCCCGGGCTGGCCACTGAACACGGCCGACAGTTTGCTGGATCCCTTGTAGGCCCGGTCGGGGATGATATATCCCGAAATGGAAGGTGGTTTTTGGGGGAAGAGGCACTTCCCGCTTGGATAAAGATGGTTCTTGGAGACTTTTGAACACCTGACGAACATGGCTGCGATGGGTCTCGAGGGCAGGAGAGTACCCAAAATATCATTAGGTAAAACCCCTACGCAGGTGTAGAGAAGATCTCTGAAGTGTTTCACGGTCCTGGAAAGCGGCAGGCGCTTACAAGTCCCCAAGGGATACCAGTACTCAAAAATGCCCTCCCTGGGGTTGAAGGGCCCTTTCCATTCTCGCCCTTGCGGATTGGACCAAATTGTTTGGGGTTCTTCAGATCCAGTTGGAAAAGATCTTTGGCCCGGACACGGTCAAAGACTCTGTTATCAAAAGGGAGAGGTACCCGGGTTTTTCCCGTGTCTTGTTTAGCCCCCCGTTGTCTATGCAGGGCTGTAAGGAACCGTCCTTTTTTTTACGAAAAAGAACCCCGCACCAGCGGGAGAAGAGGACTTCCGAATTAACCCCTTCTGGAGATTCTCCTGGATGTACTCCAACATGGCTTGTCTCTCTGGAACAGATAAGGGGTAGACTCTGCCCCGAGGAGGACTGGTGCCAGGCAGTAAGTCAATCGGGCAGTCGTAAGGACAATGCGGAGGAAGACTCTCGGCTTGTTTCTCAGAGAACACATCAGCATACTCCAGATACTCAGGCGGCAGACCGGGCAGCGGCTCACGAAGGGTAGAGTGGGAGCAGGAAAGCACAGGGCAAGGTGCCACCAAACAACGCCCCGGACAGTTGGGACCCCAACGAGTTACTTCTCCTGACGTCCAGTCCAGCGTAGGAGAGTGGAGCCGCAGCCATGGAAGTCCGAGAAAAACCGCCGACGAGGAGCGAGGCAACACGTGGAAGGAGATCACTTCCTTATGTATCGCCCCCACGTGGAGGGACAGTGGCTTGGTGGCAAACTGGATGGTGTCGCTAAGCAGACGAGATAGCGAGCGGTTTCTCCAGGCGGACCACCGGAAGAGGATACTGTCTCACCAGAGACTGATGGATAAAGTTCCCGGCTGAGCCCGAATCCAGAAACGGCAGGACTTGGAACGAGATTCCAGCTTCGGACACGACCTGTACTGGCATCAGCAGGTGTGGAGAGGAGGAATTTGCACCTAGGAATGCGTCTCCCACAGAACCTAGGTGCCGTAGTTTCCCGCATGCTTGGGACGCTTGGGACAATTCCTCCGGAAATGCTCTGGGCTGCCACAGCAGAGGCACAAGTTCCTTTGCCGACGCTGGGCCAACTCTTGCTCAGTAAGATGAGCCCGGTCAATCTGCATGGGCTCCTCGGTGGGCGTTGGCGACTGTGGCGCAGGAGGCCTCTGGAACACCGGTGCCAGGCGAGGAAACCGGCGAGGTTGGGCTAGCTGACGCTCGTGCCGAAGTTCCTCCTCCCGTTCAATGAAGCGTACGTCGATGCGGGTCGCTAACCGGATCAGGTCACTGAGGGAAGATGGAATGTCTCTAGTGGCCAAGACGTCCTTAACTTGGCTTGAGAGCCCTTTCTTGAAGGTGGCACACAGAGTGGCCTCGTTCCATGACAGTTCCATGACTGTAGCTAAAGTGCGGAATTGCACCGCGTAGTCTCCCACAGACAGATCCCCCTGGCGTAGGTTTAGGAGGGCTGTCTCAGCGGAGGAGTCATGGGCTGTTCCTCGAACACACTGCGGAACTCACTGAGGAACGACTGTAGGTCCGCCGTCACCGGATTGTTCCTGTCCCACAGAGGTTTTAGCCCATGCCAGGGCCTTCCGGAGAGTTTGCTGACCACAAAAGGGTACTTCGCACGTTCGGACAGGAACTGATTGGCCATCAGCTCCACGTGCATAGAACATTGGGTGATGAACCCCCTGCAGAGTTTCGGGTCTCCATCGTACTTGGTCGGGAGCGACAGCCGAAGCTTGGGACCCCCCAGAGCCACAGGAACCGCTGAGGCAGGAACAACCACAGGAAATGGCAAAGGTTGCTGCTGCGAGAAGGTGACGAGTTGCTGCAACATGGTGGACAGCTGGTTGAGTTGCTGCGCCTGTTGACCTAGTTGCTGAGACTGACGGGCAACAACCGTCGTCAGATCCACCAGGCTGGGTCACGGCACCTTTGCGGAACCCATGGCTCTATCCTACTGTAATGGTCTGGTACTGGATCCGCTGTACCACCGCAGGCGATGGTGGAAGCCCACGCCAGGGAGCAGAATCTAAGTAGGTCCCGGTATTCACCAGAGCCCGCTGCAAAGCGGGATGGACTTGCTGCGGCAGGAGTCTAACAGGTCGCTTCCACTGGCGGGACTAGCCTGCGGTGGCGGCCAAGGGTAGGCGTGGTACAGATTCGTCAGGCAGGCTCGTAGTCGGGGACAGGCAGGAGGTCAGGACAGGCAGCTCTGGTTCGTAGACGTGGACAGGCAGAAGGGCAGGGCAGGCGGCAAGATTCGTGGTCGGTAAACGTTACACGGGAGGACAAGACGAGGCTTTCTGGAACGCTTTCTCCAAAGGAATTAACACTAAGGATCCGTCATGGATGACAGGAAGAGGCCGGACTTAAATAGGAACAGTGCCCGGCAATGACCTATTACCGGCGCATTGTCCCTTTAAATTTCACAGTGCCGGCGCGCGCGCCCTACGGAGCGGGGCCGCGCGCACCGCGGGACGGAGGCAGACAGAGCAGGAGCGTGGCCGGGTAAGTGAACGCTGGCAGAGACAAGGGGGTGAGCGGACCCCGGACCCGATGACTATGAAGTATCTTGGTGATATCTCTGGTTCCTGGTATATGTATAGGCTGTATTCTCATGAATATGAAGTGTCTTGGTGATGACCCTGGTTCCTGGTATATGTATAGGCTGTATTCTCATGAATATGAAGTATCTTGGTGATATCACTGGTTCCTGGTATATGTATAGGCTGTATTCTCATGAATATGAAGTATCTTGGTGATGAACCTGGTTCCTGGTATATGTATAGGCTGTATTCTCATGAATATGAAGTATCTTGGTGATATCACTGGTTCCTGGTATATGTATAGGCTGTATTCTCATGAATATGAAGTATCTTGGTGATGACCCTGGTTCCTGGTATATGTATAGGCTGTATTCTCATGAATATGAAGTATCTTGGTGATATCTCTGGTTCCTGGTATATGTATAGGCTGTATTCTCATGAATATGAAGTGTCTTGGTGATATCTCTGGTTCCTGGTATATGTATAGGCTGTATTCTCATGAATATGAAGTATCTTGGTGATATCACTGGTTCTGGTATATGTATAGGCTGTATTATATATGAAGTATCATGTATATATTGTATATGTATAGGCTGTATGCTCATGAATATGAAGTATCTTGTTTATTTCTATGGTTCCTAGTATATGTATAGGCTGTATTCTCATGAATATGAAGTGTCTTGTGATATCACTGGTTCCTGGTATATGTTTTGGCTGTATTCTCATGAATATGAAGTATCTTGGTGATGACACTGGTTCCTGGTATATGTATAGGCTGTATTCTCATTTATATGAAGTATCTTGGTGATATCTCTGGTTACTGGTATATGTATAGGCTGTTTTCTCCATGAATATGAAGTATCTTGGTGATTATCACTGGTTCCTGGATATGTAATAGGCTGTATTCTCATGAATATGAAGTATCTTGGTGATACACTGGTTCCTGTTATATGTATAGACTGCATTCCCATGAATACGACCTATGTTGGTGATATCTCTGGTTCCTGGTATATGTATAGGCTGTATTCTCATGAATATGAAGTATCTTGATGATGACCTGGTTCCTGGTATATGTATATGCTGTTTTCTCATGAATATGAAGTATCTTGGTGATATCACTGGTTCCTTGTATATGTATAGGCTGTATTCTCATGAATATGAAGTATCTTGGTGATATCACTGGTTCCTGGTATATGTATAGGCTGTATTCCCATGAATATGCAGTATCTTGGTGATATCACTGGTTCCTGGTATATGTATAGGCTGTATTCTCATGAATGTGAAGTATCTTGGTGATATCACTGGTTCCCGGTATATGTATATGCTGTTTTCTAATGAATATGAAGTATCTTGGTGATATCACTGGTTCCTGGTATATGTATAGGCTGTATTCTCATGAATATGAAGTATCTTGGTGATATCTCTGGTTCCTGGTATATGTATAGGCTGTATTCCCATGAATATGAAGTGTTTTGGTGATATCCCTGGTTCCTGGTATATGTATAGGCTGTATTCTCATGAATATAACTTGTCTCGGTTTTGTCACTGGTCCCCAGTGAATTAATATGCTAGACATCAACTTTGCTTCAGTTCAGCCTCTAATAAATCATTACTAGTTTAATTTCCTCAGTATTTCTAAGATTTTTACAAGAAATCTTGAATGAGGTTACGATTTGGGTGAACGACTCTAAAGTATAATGTTGTCTTTTTCATGAACCCGGTTCCACAATAAAACAGTTCCTGTCATCTTCCCATATAACATTTAATTTTATTATCAGAGACCAATGTACCAATAAAATACAGATATTGTTGAAAATGGTTGCTCATTCAGCCAGCAGCGGCAATCTGTAACCCAAGGATCGTTTATTGATGGTGTCTTCTCCGCTCCCTGAACTCCCTAACAAAACAAGTACTAAATCTTCAATATAAAGCCAACAATGTGCCATGAAATTATCTTCGGTGGCTCTGTGAAAATGAATCACAGGTGAAGTCCGGAGATGTTTAAAGAAGATTACATTTCAGCCAGTGAAGCTTTAAATACTTAATAAGAGCGTCTGGAGGCTTACGTTAAAACTCTAGCAGAATGTAGAGCTGGAAATAATGCAGGGAGTATGAGGTACCTGCTGACAGACTCTTTTTTTTTTTTTTTCCTTTCACTAACCTCCCAAAAGGGAGTTGGGGGTCACAGAAGTTCTGTTTTTCATGTTGGTTTGCACTGTGATTAAAGTAATTGAAGTCCTTGACTGTTTGCAAGACCGCAACAGCGGGCGTCTAAATGTGCGAGAAGATATTAGATATGTGCAGAACGTAAGTTGTTCAGCCATCCGTTACCACCACCCACGATGATTCAGCTGACATATACATTCCAGTCAGTCCACGTACATGTAAATTTCTATGGGGGAGCAGCAAACAGGCATCTCCGTTATTGTTTATCTAGAAACGCGGAGAATGAGCAAAAAGGTCCAACATGGACCTCCTCTACATCTAAGGATCCACGCAAAGGGATGCACTGGTTGCCGTGTTTTTCCGTCATCTCCAGTCACCATCATATGTTCCCCAATCCACTGGCTTCAGATATTTGCAACGGTCAACTTTTCTCAAACTATTAGGCTGTGACTACCGTGTTTCTCCAAAACTAAGACAGGTTTTATGTTATTTTGTTTTCCCCCAAAAAACAGCTAGGGCTTATGATCAGGGTAGAGCTTATTATAGGAAGTAGGTCCAAAAGTTCAGTTGGGTGTTATGTAGGCCCCGAGTCAACTGACTCACTGCAAATGGAAATGAAGGACATCAGAAGTGCCCAAGAATGCTCTGGTAGGTTTTTTGTGACAGGAGGAGACTGAGAGTGCCCACAGCAGAGCAATTAAATAACTCAGACCAGCGACCTGAGGTAGGCCTTGATAAGGCATTACACCTTGTACTCTCGCTGATCACTTAGATGGTGGAGAGCTTAACCAGAGTGTTCCGGGACACAGGAGAGCTCACCACTGAAGTACTTCATGTGTAGAACGCCCAGGAGTCATCGAAGAGGACGCAGGAGAAGTAGGGCACAACCTTGTGTCGGCTCTTGCCGTTAGTACAAAGGCTCAGGATGGGAATACAGGTACCAGTGGGTCAAGAGAAGTGGACAATGCCCTCTTAATGGTTTATAAAAGCCTGAAATAGGGTTTATTTGGGCCCCAATGGAGCTCTCTCCATTGGCTCCAGACCATGGCCCCCATGGTCTATATCTTATTTTTGGAGTAGGGCTTATATTCAAGCCTACTCTAAAAACCCTGAAAAATCCAGCTAGGGCTTATCAGGGTAGTGATTATTTTTGGAGAAACACTGTAGAAAAAATTTAACCAGAAAACGTAGTGCGACGTGTTGGCCACTTAAGTGATAGCCAAGGTTGACCAAAGGCACTCTTCGGAGGATGTGTTCCAATCTGTGTTGGATCCCATGCAACACATTCTGTCACATTTGATTCTTAATGGAGCAGCATGGCCTCTTCATTGTCCTCTTACGACTGTAATGGATCCAGCAAACCCATCATTTTCGGTTTTCTGCTCATATGATGGAACCACGAGAAATGCAGATGTGGACAGAGCCGAACCCCACTGTGACTAACAAAGTGGGTCCCAAGCAGAGGAACCTTTTGTAATAGGACATATGGTAAGACATGATCCACATGAGGCAACCTCCTTTACAGGGGTTGACAGGAAGCTTGGTCAGTGGGTAACCCTACCAACTGCAGTATTGGACAACCCCAGATGAAGTGTACCCAATTATATAGCCTTCTTCAAGTCCAAACTTATTTTATAAATGAGAAGGGCCCCAACAAAGCTCAGTCATAGCAGAAGGATAAATGGAGACTGCAGAAAAATGCCATGATTTGGTAGCTGTAGGTAACTGCATCAAATCGAAACCTCTGCTTGTGACTTCTCATAATAGATAACATTATAAAAGCTGGTCACTCCAATTACACAGAATTCCCAACATGCCATGCAATAGGCAGTAGAAATGTATTTTAAGGATGGGGTTATTTTAAGCCACCAGAAGCTTATGAATGAAAGATTTGTAATTCTAGAAGAACTTTATTTTGCGTCTCTGTGGATAACAAATGAGCCGTCCTCCAAGTATTTGGCAAAGGATCCTATGGGGATCTGATGTAGGTAAAAGAAAAGCAGCTTATATTGCAGTTTTGTATCAGTTGAGATGACCCTTAACTCCCCAAACCATTCAATAGAGACTATTGGCCAAGCTCTTCCATTGAAGAAAACTGCTAGAAGTGCAAAATCAAAGACCAGGACCCAATGTTTGGCAAAGCAGACGTTACATGAAGTCCAGCCATCTGTCATTTCTCAAAGGGAGTTTATCATAGAAAAACAGACAAATACAGGGTATGCAGATTGTCCCTAAAACGTCTCTTACTGAAGGGGACAGTGGATCCTTGGGACCACAGATGGCAGTTGCCCATCCAGCCTTGGTCAGAGACTTTAGAAGCAAGCTTACGATACCAGGGAGACAGACACGGGAACAATGGATCTGGACAAACAGACGTGATACTAGTTGTGAAGGCAGGAACAGTGGACTTCAACCAACAAGCAAGACAACAGGAACAGTGGAGGAGCAGCAGACTTGTACCAGCAGGCGGGACAGCAGGAACAATGGAGAAACACACCAGAAGGTGTGAAGGCAGGAACAGTGGACTTCAACCAACATGCAAGACAACAGGAACAGTGGAGGAGCAGCAGACTTGTACCAGCAGGCGTGATAACAGGAACAATGGAGAAAGATACCAGCAGGTTTGAAGGCAGGAACAGTGGACTTAAACCAACATGCAAGACAACAGGAACAGTGGAAGATCAGCAGACTTGTACCAGCAGGCGTGACAGCAGGGACAATGGATAAGGATACCAGCAAGCATGATGGAAGGAACCAGTATAACACGGTAACCAGCAGTCAGGAGCATAACCAGTAGATGCCAGAACCAGGTAGGGAACAAATGTAGGACTAGGGTCATAGGAATTCAGAAATACAGGCACTCAGTCTATGAACCCTATCATGCACACCAGATACTCTGGGTTGGAGGCAGTAGCCGGGTTTTATAGCTCAGTCAGATAGGAGATGAGCAGCAGCTGAGGAGGTACTGATGCAGGAGTTAACAGTTGTTGTGCTGCACAGCAGACAAAGCAAAGGCCTGATTCCACCACCAGGATCAAAAGGAAAATTACTGACACACGGGAGGCAGGGAAAGTTCCAGATCAAGAAAGCATCCAAATTTTATATTATCAACTTCTCCTACCGATCTACTAGCGACTCCCGTGAGAGTAGGAATATTGAATAGAGCACTGTGAATATAGGTAAACTACAGTCTACTAAGTTGATGTTAATGGAATAATAATTGAGATATAATTAGTCTTCAATAATATTGCCTGGAAGTTTTGTATGCAATTTCTGAGTGTCTTAAAAATAGCCCTCGTTTCTAATTGCGGTTTTCAATTAATGCTCTCAGCTGTGCAGTGCGTACGGCGCTTAGGATGTAATTATGTGGCCGATGTATTATAGAGAGATGCATTAAGCGTTTTATTTATTTATTTAAGATGTCATTACATCAGACCCATTAATCCAATTCATCTACCGTCGCAGGGTATTGGAAGCTTGATCTAGATCCGATTCGATCATGTTGAATAGAAATTTCTAAAAGCCAACACGTAGGCAAAGCGGGTCACTGAGTGCGGAAAGTTATTGAAGTAACTGCTAATGAAAAAGTTGCATGGTGACACAGAAACACATCTTGATGGAAATGTGACTAGGGTTTGAATCCTCGTGTTAAAGAACCTCCATGATTTACTCCTTCTACTTCTCTAATCAAATAGCAAAAGTCCTTTTTAGTCAGATGTGAAAGAAACATAATCTTTTAGGGAGTAGTATGATAGCAGTTATATTATTCAACATAGGAGCAGTATTATAGTAGTTATATTCTTGTACATAGGGAGCAGTATTATAGTAGTTATATTCTTGTACATAGGAGCAGAAATTATATATTTATTCTTGTACATAGGGAAAGAATTATAGTGGGTTTATATTTTGTACATAGGGGCAGTATTATAGTAGGTTATATTCTTTTTAACATAGGGAGAAAGTTTTTTTAGTGTTATTTTATTGTAAAAATGGGGGGCAAAAATTATAGCATTTATATTCTTTTAAAATAGGAGTAGTATTAAAATAAAGTATTTTATAGCTTGTCCCTAGGGGTTTTTTTTATAGTAGTTATTTTCCCTTGTACATTTTAGTATAATTATAGTAGTTATATTCTTGTATATAGGAGCAGTTTTTTGTTTTTTGTGGGTTATCTTTTTTTTATACAATAGGACATATTATAGTTTTTTATATTTTTTTTAAAATTTTAGTAGATTTTTGTAGTTATTTTTTGTACATATTAGTAGAAAATTTTTAGTATTTAAATTCTTGTATATAGGAGCAGTATTATAGAAAGTTATATTCCTGTACATAGGGGCAGTATTATAGTAGTTAAAATTCTTGTACTAGGGGAGCAGTATTATAGTAGTTATATTCCTGTAATGGGGGCAATATTATGTATTTATTTCTTTTAAAAAGGGGAAAACCATATTATAGTAGTTATATTTTTGTACTAGGGAGCGGGTTTTATATAGTTTTTTTCCCCCCCTTTTTGTACATAGGGAGCAGTTTTATAGTAGTTTTTATTCTTGAAACCGGGGCAGTATTATACCCGTTATATTCTTGTAAAAGGAGTAGTATTATAGTATTAAAAAGTTTTTTAACATAGGGGCATTTTATAGTAGTTTTTATTTTGGGAACATGGGGGGAAGGAGTATTTTTATTAGGGAATTAAAATTTTTCCCTTGTACAAAGGAGCAGTTTTTAAGTAGTTATATTCTTTTACATGGGGGGAAGTATTTTAGTTTATATTCTTGTAAAAAGGGGGGAAGTTTTTAAAGTAGTTATTTTTCTTGTACATGGGGGGGCGGGTTTTTATATTAGTTATATTCTTGTACATGGGGGGCATTATTTAGTAGTTTTTTTTCTTGACAAGGAGCAGTATTATGTAGTTATTTTCTTGTCTTTAAGGGATTTTAATAAGTAGTTATTTTTCTTGTACATATTGGAAGTTTTAAAGAAAGTTTTTATTCTTTAAAAGGACAGTATTATAAGTTTATTCTTGTACTTGGGCGTATTATAGTAGTTATATTCTTGTACTAGGGCAGTTTTAAAGTATTTATTTTCCCTTGTAATGGGGGGCAGTATTATAGTAGTTATTTTCTTGTTAAAAGGGGGCGGGATTATAGAAATTTTATTCTTTTACAAGGGGCAATTTATATTTTTTTTTAATGGGGTGTAGTTGTAAATTTTTTTAAGGGTAATATTATAGAATTTATTTTTTTTTGACATAAGAGTATTATAGTAGTTATATTCTTGTAATGGACCGTTTTTAAAGTAGTTTTTATTCTTGTACATAGGAAAAGAATTATTTTATTTTTTTCTGAAAAAGGAAGCAAAGTTAAAAAACAAAATTTTAAAAAATTCCTTGTAAAAGGGTTTTGGCTTTTTTAATTTGATTTTATTTTGGGACAAAAAAAAAATAATTTTTATAATAAATATTTTTTTGGGTTTTTTTTTTGGGTCAAGGTTTTAGTTTTAAGCTTTTTTTCTTGAACAAAAAAAAGGGAAAACTTTATTTGTAAGTAATTCCTTATTTCCCCTTTTACATATGGGGGTCAAATTTTTTAAAGTGTTAAAATTTTTTCCTTGACTTTTAGGGGATGTAAAAGAAATTTAAAATTTTTTTTACCCCAGGGGGTTTTTTTTTTATTTTTAATTAGTTTTTTTTATATTCTTGTAAAAGGGGAGCAGAATTTTTGTATTTAAATATTCTTATACATAGGGGGAAAGTTTTATAGTAGTTTATTCTTGTATATAGAAGGCAATTATAGCAGTTATTTTCTTGTACTTTTGTGGGCAGTATTATAGTATTTAAAATTCTTTGCACAAAGGGGCAGTTTTAAATATAGTTAAAATTTTTCCCTACATAGGGGCAGTTTTAAATAGTATTTTATTTTTCTTGTACATAGGGGACAGTATTATATTTAGTTATTTTTGTTGAAACATAGGGAGAAGTATTATAGTATTTAAATTTTTTGTAAAAAGGGGTAGTTTATAGTAGTTATATTTTTTGGTACATAGGGGAATTATTTTTGTAGTTATAGTCTTGAAAATTTAGTAACTAATCACTGCAAAAGGGAAACAAGGAGCAGGGGAGAACGCACCTCGTGCACATAAATTTTTGTATGAAGTTTAAAAATTTTGGTTTTATTAGTCTCTCCCCTTGGAAACGAGTTGTCCAATTTTAAAGGGAAAAAACCCCTATAAGCGTTTAAAAGCAAATTGACGACCCCCCAAGGATAAAAGCCGACGGCCAAAACCCCAAAAGTAGGTCGGTAACCCCCTCCCCACAGTTTTCTGGGTTTTTTCCCCGGGGCGGGCAAAAAATAGTCCTGTGCTCTAAATCCTGCCCAATGGGCAAGAGGAAAACTCAGTAAAAATTTGGGTGTAGCGCTAAAGGCCCGGGGGGTAGTTTAAAATAAAAAAAAGGGGAGGGGACATTAGGCTTTTAAGCCAATTAAAAACCCCTCTTTAATGCCCAAAAATTAAAAGCAAAAAACAGCAAGACGAAGGGGGTAGCTCCTCGGGAAACCCCATCAGTTCCCAATTTGTTCACATTTGAAAGGTTTTGTTTTTTAATTTTTAAATTTTCCCAATCACTCAAAAAAAACAAAAAAAAATTTTTATAACAAGAATAAAAACTTACATTTTTGTTGAAAAGAATAAAAAAAACAACTGTAAAAAATATAATAAATTTTAAAAAAAATTTTTTGAAAATTTCCTTAATCCTGAAAAAAAAGAGATTTTTAAAAAAATAAAAATTTGAAAAAACCGCATTACTGGGACACTATGAGAGCAAATTGTCCCCGATTACCCAAAAATAGTTCAAATCAATTTTAGTTCCCCTCAAAGTTAACCCTTTTTGTGGTTTTCTCTGAAAAACCAGAGGGTGTTTCTGTTGTCCTATATTTGTCCCGAAAAAAAAAATTTTGCCAAAAAAAAAAAAAAAGTTTGCCCCATAAAGGGATGGGAAAAAAAAAATATAGAAAAATAAATGTATGCACGATAAATATATGCAAAAAAAAAAATAAATAAATGTATGCACGTTAGATGTATGCAAAAAAAATAAAAAAATAAAATAAAAAAATAAATTAAATTTAAAAAAAAAAAAAATTTTTGCCCGATTAAAAAGTATGCAAAAAAAAAAAAATGCCCAAAAGAAATGTTTCCCATAAATATAAGCACATATTAAAGGGCCCAAATTTAAATGTATATCTAAAAAAAAATGCAAATTATACCCAAATTAAAAAAATGCACAAATGAAAAAGTATGCCCGAAAAAATAAGCCAAATAAAAAAAAATTTCGACAATGGGCTTCCCGTCATTTTCATTTAAGCCATGTGGAATTTAGCGTATTTAGTTTTTAGATCCAAAAAATTTCTTTTTTTGGGCAATCTCTTTTTTCTATTTTTGTACTTGTTCCGGAACATGTTCAAAAAGGCTGAAACCCTTTAAAACTAGGATGAACCTTTTTGAGCATTTCGAAATGCCTTGGGGAAAACTTTGTGGTTTTCCCATATTTATTGATATTGTATTTTTATGGTTATTCACCCTTTTTTGAAACTTCCGTCCGACGACCTAAACTGTATACCAAAAAAATTCACGTTATTTGATAAATCAAAAATAGGAAATCCCCCATGTCTTAGGGCCCTTTTTCCAGGAATTTTTTTTTTGGTTTTAAAAAAATACAAAGTCTTTTTTGGGTTCTACAAAGATACTAAAACATTACATTATTTGGAACCAATCTGATGTACCCCAGGGTTTTTTTGTTATCGGGGCCCCACAAAAAAGGGTTTCCTCTTTTCCCCCCCCAATTTTTTTTTTTAAAAATTTTTAACCTAGAGAGGGGTATCAGATTTTTTATCGTCTTTTCCCCCCGATGATTATTGGTGGGCTTTGGGTTGGGGTTTGGGGTTTACGTGGGGGCCCGCTTAAGTTTCCCCAATGTTTTTAGGATTTTCTTTTGGGTTTCTTTGTGTTGGGGGTTATATGTTTTTAAGAAACTAAATTGTTTCATTTTTTCAAAAGATAATTTTTGAGGTAGAGGTTTGACTCCCCCCCTTGATTACTTGCTAGGGTACAGGGGTTTCTCTTTTTTATTTTTAAGTAAAAGGTTTTTTTTTTGCATTATTTACCAATTTTTTTGGGGGGAAATTTTTTTTGTAAAAAAATTTTTTTCCAAAAAGTCTTTTGACTGTTTAAAATCTGAGACCTCCGGCAATTTTAAAGGGGTACGTCTGAATTGCCGAAAGGAACATTTCTGGTCCAACTAAAGAAAATTTATGCCCCGTCAAATTAGGTAAAATGTTCGAAAACGCAGACTTTTTTAAAAGGGAAATTTTTTATTTTTTTTCTGATTTCCCCACGAAAACAGGCATAGATTTAAAAAAATTTAATTTTTAAAAGGATTGTTGTTTTCCCCGTGAAAAGTAATACCTTTTCTTGGGTTTTGGTTTAGGGTATTCATTGAATTTGTGTTTCTTCGGGGGGATGTTCCTTTCCAAAATCAAAATAAGATCGTCTATGTATTTTTATAAAACCCCAATGTGTTTCAAAAAAGGATTGTCTGGAGTATAGAAAAATGGGAAACCTCCTCGAAATTTTCCCCTAAATAAAAATTTGGGGAAAGAAGGGGCTACTTTCGTCCCCAAAAGCTGATCTTTAAACTGATGATAATGTGTTTGGGTTATATGTAAAAAAAATTTTTTTTCAAAATAATTCTAGGCCTTCCCAAAAAATTTTTTTTTTTTAAAAAAAATTGCTTAAATTTTTCATCAAGAAAACCCCAAATTTTTTTTAAAAACATTTATACCCCGAGCAAAGTAAATGTTTGGTAAAGGTTTTTTCTCTCTCCCATTTAAAAAACCCAATTTAAATGCCTTTTTTTTTTTTTTGGGGGGAAATTTTTTTTTTCTGACAAATATATTAGCAAAAGTACCACCCTCTGGGGGTTTTTCCAAAAGTAAACCCCATAAGTTGAAAATTTGAGTGAAATAAAATTGATTTGAACTTATAAATTGGGGAATCAGGACAATGCTCTCCCCAGTGTTCCCCGGGAATGGGGTAAAATTCTAATTTATCTTTTTTAAAATTTTTTTATTTCAGAGATTAAGGTCATTTTCTAAAAATTGGGTTTTTAAAAAAATTATATTTTTTTACCCCCCCGGTTTTTTTAAAATCTTTTTCAAACCCAAAAAGTTAAAGGGTTTTTTTTTTGTTAAAAATTTTTTTTTGTTTTATTGGGTGATTTTAAAAACTTATATATTAAAGGACCCCCCCCCATGAGTGTGAAAAACAAGCAACGGTTTAAACGAGGGAGATCCTCGGGAAAAAGGGGGCTTTTTTTCTGTTCCCGCTTTTAATTTGGCATTAAAGAGACATATTAAAATTGGGTAGGGTGCCTATTTTCTCTCCCCTTTTTTTATTTTTTAAACTACCCCTTTACCGAAACGCTACACCCAAATTTTTTAAATGATTTTTTTGCTTGCCTTGGTGAGGAGTGAGAGCACAGGGACTATTTAGTCTTGTACATAGGAACAGTATTATAGTAGTTATATTTCTTGTACTAGGGGGCAGTATTATAGTAGTTATATTCTTGACATAGGAGCAGTATTATAGTAGTTATACCCTTTGTACATGGGAGGCAGTATTATAGTAGTTATTTTCTTGTACATGGGGGCAGTATTTAGTAGTTTATATTATTGTACATAGGAGGCTAAGATATTTAATGGGGAAAAAAGTTTATATTTTGTACATAGGGCAGTATTATAGTATTATATTCTTGTACATAAGGGCTTTTGTATTATATTTTAAGGGGTTTTATTAGTTTTTTTACATAGGGAGGCACGGGGATTATAGTAGTTATTTTCTTGTAGATAGGGCAGTATTATAGTAGTTTTTATCCTTGTACATAGGAGGCAGTTTTATATAGATATTTTTAAGTTTATATATTATTGTACATAGGAGCAGTATTATAGTAGTTATATTCTTGTAGATAGAGCAGAAATTTATAGTATTATATTCTTGTACACATGGAGCAGTATTATAGTAGTTAGATTCTTCTACATAGGAGCAGTATTATAGTAGTTATATTCTTTCACAACAATAAGTACCCCTTGCCCCCTTGCCAAGATCTTGTTTTTTTTTTTTCTGGACCTATACTTTGATGATAATGGTTGCTTATCATAAGTATTTGTATTGCTGTGACTCACATCTTGACCCTCTGTGTTTTAGAAATAGTTAATACTGTATATCCTCTAACACACTACTTCCTGGAAGCAGCCATTAGTCCTTCAGGTCTGACCTCACAGACTTTTTCTGATAATCATAGTCATTGTTATGTACTGGAATTGCTTGGGATCAGTTTATATAAATTCAATGTTGTTTACCCCCTCACTTTACCTCTTCAAAGAGACTGAGGTTTCTAAAGTTCTTCCACGATAAGACTGAGGCCTTTTCCACGATAAGACTTTTTAACCCTTGTTCTGGATCTGTAAGAGTCAAATGCCTGACATTTCTACTTCCTGGTACTCAGCAGAATAATCTCCCTGGGCCACTCTGCAAACTTTGTCCAGGACTGAGGAACATAACCAAGTTCAAGGTGGTGCTTCGGCCTCCAAATCCCCACTTCCCCACTTACACGTTTCATGGTTGAGTCTCCGTTTAAATTTTTTACTTTGTGCTCCGCTTTCACAAGGGATCTCCATGGCGGCTGCTGATGGGGGAGCCTTAGCACCTTAATTTTCCAATTTATATCCCACTTATCTAAAGTTTGTGCACAGAACAGACTTTTACTGTTTTCAATTGCAATGTAATTAATGACCTTTTTCAGTTCACTTATTTGGTGACAATGATCAGGTCAAAACATTAAAACTTTAAAAGGTTAGGTACATGACCTGGAGAATTTTGTGGCAATGTCAAGAACAGGATATATTTGACAGCAAGTGATTAGTCCGTTCTTGAAGTTAATGTGTTAGAAGCAGGTAAAATGGACAAGTGTATGGATCTGGGTGTATTTGACAAAGCCAAATTATAATGGAGAGACAACTGGATCGGAGCACCGCCAGAGCGGTAGGTTGTGTCGGGTGTTGCCAGGATGTACTTATCGGTGTCTGTCAAATGTGCTCAGAGGTAGGAGAACTGGTGATTTTCTGTCATTTTCATGGGTGCCTTGGGCAAGCTTTTACTCCTTGTACCTACTTAGTACGGTGCTACAGAAGAGCTACTGTAGTACATCTGACTGAGAGAATTGCTGCTGGCTGTGATAGAAACAAGTCAGGACAAAAAGGACTTGCTTTGTATGGGGATGCAGAACCACAAAGAGGCCATGCTAACCCCTGTCCACCACTGAAAGGGTCTGTGATGGGCACTTAAGTATCAGAATTGGAGCATGGAGCAATAGAAGAAGGCAACATGGTCTTAGGTTTTCCATTATGTGGACAGCCGGGTGTGTATATCACTTACCTAGGGAAGAGATGGCACCAGGATGCACTATGGGAGGAAGACAAGATGGCAGAGGCAGTATTCTGCTAGGAGGGTCCTGGCATCATGTGGATGACAAATACCACTTACCTAACCATTAGACACACCAAGCCTACCCCGTCATGGCAGTGGGGTTCCCTGCCTCTTTCAGCAGAATAGTCTCCCTGGGCCACTCTGCAAACCTTGTCCAGGACTGAGGAACATAACTAAGTTCAAGGTGGTGCCTCGGCCTCCGAATCCCCCAATTGAACATCAGTGGGATGTGTTGGAAGACCAGCCCCATCCATGGAGACCGCACCTCACAAATCAGGTCTTGGTGCACATACCCCAGGACACTTCAGAGGTCTTGCTCATGCCTCACGTGATCAGTGTCGTTTTGATTGCATAGGAGACCTGCAGATTATTAGGCTGGTGGTTTTAATATTATGAATTTTTTGTGTTTCTATTACATTTATTAGAGACTCCCGTTCTAGGTTCATCATAGTATCTAGTTATGAGGCAAACTATTTTAGGACTTTACATGGTATTTTTCTGGCTATACAAAGACCATCTGTTATGATATAGCATATAGCTGTTGGGAAAGTACAACTTCCCAGGTGCCTTGAGGTTATAAGGCAGATAAGTGCAGGAGGTGGGTGTCACTGTTTGGCTATGCATCTAGTGGCTACTGGTTTTATCCTGTTTACAATAAAGAAATTTGGCTTTTATCGTCTATGGTACCGCGGTATCATCCATTTTGCTACTTATATGTCACTGTTTGGCAACCTGTTGCTCCCCAGCAGTTGAAAAAAGACCAAACCCCAGAATAACCAAAAATAAGTAATACTGCAGAGTGGAAGTCATCAGCCTGTAATTCTCTGGCTTAAAAGGAATGTGTAATCAAAAAATCAGTCGTTGTTTAAGTCCCATTTTTATGTTAAACACATTTTTTAGGAATTTTTTATTTTTTTTTTTAATTTTTCATATCACTTTCAATATTTTTTAATAATTATTAAGTCTTGCAGTTTTCACCATAGCCACTAGGCCTTGTTTGCACTGCTTTAACAGCAGCCAGAGAGATGCTTTAAAGTAGCTTCATGCAGTCTTAAGACTGACTCCGTCCCATTCACTTCTATAGGAGAGTTTTCTAGTCATGCTCTGTGACCTGGAAAGAAGTCACTCTGCAGGGAGGTGAAAGGGTGAACTGTGACTATCTCCTCTTGTGACTGGTGGATCCTCTGATATCTATTCACACTGGTGTCTCCTTCCAGTTTGACCCTCTTTGTGCTGATAATGAGCAGACAACTTAAAATCTTTCAGTACAGAACAGGAAGTGTCAGACAATTATTAGACTTAGTGGCCAAAATGAAAACTGCAGGACTTAAGAATCAATAAAAAAATATTGAAAGTGATATGGAAAATTTTAAAAAATAACCAAAATTCTTAAAAAATGTGTTGAACATAAAAATGTGAGTTAAACAATAAGTCATTTTTTGATGACACATTTCCCTTTAAAACTACAACTTCCAACACCCTGAGAGCCATGGCCATGAGTGAGAGAGGTGGAAGAGCAGCTTGCCATGACCTATTCTAGACACCACTTGATGAACACTTGCGTAGAGTGTTAGGGTATGTTCATACAACATAAATTTTATGCTTATTTTGTGGTGTATTTTGCAAAATATACCTCAAACAATGTTGTATGCAGATTTAATTGATTCCAATGTAATATACACGCCATCATATTCAATGCATTTTTAGGGACGACATATCCATAGAAATGGTGGAGCGTACTTTTGGCACTTAACCGCTGCACAGTACGCTCCACACTTAGCAAAAAAATACATGTCAAAATACACTTGTAACCAGGCATATTTTGAAGCTCATTTTCAAGCGTAAATTTACACTTTAAAATTACACTGTGTGAACATACCCTTAGAGCGCTCCTTATATTGGGCAAATCTGGGTGTAGAGCAGCTTGGGAAAGGTTCAAGATCTTAAGTGCCTTGGGAAATTTCTTTTATCTGAAGTAATTACATGAAAGGAGTAAAGGATTAGAGGCAGAAATAGATTCATGTTGCTTTTAATACATCAGCTGGCTTCCTTCCAAAAACATCATGGAGATGGCAGCGGAGATCATTTGTATAAGCAATAAAATTACAGCAACAAAATCTTTTAACTTCTCTTCAACCAGAGCCGTGGAAACGCTCACTTATCAACTTGCATAAATTAAACTAGAGTCAGGATTGTCTCGGCCAGGGATCAGTAGTGAGAAGAGGGGTTTTTTAATATCATATGGTCTCCTCTGTTTTTTGCTTTGTGGAAAAGCTAATGGTTTACATGACACCTTTCATTGTAGTTGTCACTCAGCTGCTCTAATTTATGACAGCATATATGTCAGTGAGGGACCCATTAAATGTCCTGTAGATAAGGAGATGGTGACCATGTTGGTAGAAGAAGAGAAGAATAGTAAAACATATACTACACTATATTTCTGTGTGTGTGTGTATATATATATATATATATATATATACATACATACATCAAAACACACACCCACACACACCCCCACACACACACACACACCACCACAAACTTTTTTCTTATATACCCTGTTTCCCCGAAGATAAAGATGCGCTAAGACTTATTTTTAGGGTTTTTCTTTCCTTCTATGAACAATAATTCACATTTATTGTTGAACAAAACATCAACATGTATTAATATCCTGTAGTGATTTATCACAAACATCAGCATAAGCAGCCAAACTATGAATTGCTCATAAAAAGCACTATGTATTATTTTGGGGGTGTCTTATTTCCAGGCAAACGGGTGTATATGAATGTTGTGTGAGTGGTGTGTTATATATATATTATAATTATTAATATAATATATATATTATATATATATATTTAATAGTATATATATATATGATATATATTATATTGTATATATATATATATAATGTGTGTATATACACATACATACATACATTGCACGTCTCAGTGAGTCATATCCAATAGAGGGCACTGAAGTTTTCAGCTCTCTTCCATAAACCTTTGTTGAGACTTGAAATGTGACAAGGATTCAAGCCATTGCCAGCTCTTTTCATCTGCAGACAACTGTTTGGGGTGTTGCCCCTCATCAGTAAAGAGCAGAACTTTTGTGTATCAAGTGGTATCTCATCTATTGGACAGTTATATGTTTCTGTTATTGTAAAATGTAATAAAAAATTATGTTTATAAAAAAAATTAAAAAAAAGAGCAGAACTTACTGGCTGGCTGGGTAAAAGACGGCTGTGGCTCAGAAGGGGTAATGTATCTCAGTTGGGAGTATAAGCACTATGTTGGTGTGTGAGGATGTAATCGCCTTTTCCACCTCACTGGCAATGGCTTGAATCCTTTTACATTCCAAGGCTCAGCCAGTCACATGTGACTTGAGGATTGATACATCCAATAGAGGACCGTGAAGAGTTCAGCTCTTTCCCCATAAGCCGTTGTCATATGCAAAATACCCAGTGAGGTGGAAAAGGCAATGAAATCCTCACACACCCACATGGTGCTCATTCTCCCATCTACTGAACTACATACATAAAAAAAAGCTTTTGATGGGGTGCTGGCCAAATAAATGTGCTGTGGTAAAGTAACATAGTAGATAAGGTCCATCGAGTCAGACCTATAACTTGACAGTGTGTATCCAGAGGAAGGCAAAGACCCCTATGAGATGGATTATTATCCATTGAACAGTCATGTAAATGTGTATAAATTGTACCTGTAAGAACAGAAAAATTGAAGAATTTGAGACAAAATGTTAGTATATCATTGTATTTAAGAAACACCAGATCCTGGAATAAAGGAACTTGACTTCCTTCGCTTTCAGAAATCTTCATAAACTCCCACTGGTTAATAGAATACAGTAATGATTGTAACACACTGCGACCCACGTTATTGATGTCCTATTGACCCCTTGCTACATAAATCCTGCTTTTAGTGTCCCCTCTGGGCACAGATGTAATTGCCTGTGTATTACAGGCTGTTTCCATCATAACCATGCCCTTGGGGATTACCCTGTAAGTTACCTTGGAAAATCAGCCTCTGTGTGGGCTTAGGTTGATGATGGGTGGTAGAGGAAAATTTTAGTTAGATTCCAACTATTCATACATGTTCACATAATGAAACGCAAAGACTATTGGGCACATGTAGGAACCGAGCTACACCTATTTTCTGGCGTATTTTACACGAAAAATCTCGTCTGACATATGTATAAGGCATTTGTGCCAAAAAGTCACCTCCGTCCAACATCCTCGACACTTTTGAATGCGAAGTTCTTAGGGGGCATGTCGCACCACGTTCATAGGATTAATCCGTGCCTATTTCAAACTGGCTGCGCCAAATTTTGGAAAACTATATTTACTATTTTGCCATAGGCAAACTTAAACTCCTATCAGTTCTCAATCTATAAAGCACTAAAACTTAACTTTTATTATATATATAACCGGGCCTCTATCCCCTAATGAAGCCAGTTAGCTGGTGAAACATGTTGGGGAGGTCAGGCATGACGTTTTAATTTGTGATTTTCTACCTCTTTCTACTGTGTTACCTGCTGCAGAGGGTCTCACAAGGAAACCTTATATGTTTCATGCCCATCAGATTAGGGATGACTCTCCAAGAAAGATGTTTTGGATTCCTTTTTGGAGTTAGCAAATCACTGTATATATAAGAGTCCCCTGTTAATAGGTGGTGCTCCACCAGACTTGATAATAGAAAAGGAGCTATTCCTTCATAATTAGAAAGGGACAAATTGAGAGGTTAGAAATCAGAATTTTAAAATAGCGTGTATCAAGGTTATGTGTTATATATAATAAAAGTTAAGTTTTAGTGCTTTATAGATTGAGAACTGATAGGAGTTTAAGTTTGCCTATGGCAAAATAGTAAATATAATTATCAAAAGTCACTCTTTGTTCTCTTGCTAGATTCCCACTTTTTTTTTTTTGAGACTATTTGACAAATTTTGGCAAA
The DNA here is from genome assembly GCA_025379985.1 of Phyllomedusa bahiana. Lineage (NCBI taxonomy): Eukaryota > Metazoa > Chordata > Amphibia > Anura > Hylidae > Phyllomedusa > Phyllomedusa bahiana. The sequence goes on from JAODAL010003756.1 coordinate 149,313, forward strand.
GATACTTTTTAGACACTATTTAGGCGCATTAATATGTCTCACAATGGGCACCTTTATAAAGTGCTGTAAGACACTTTCATACATATTGACGAATGCTAGACCAATCTAACGAGACAGTGTGAGACAGTTTTCATACATGTCCCCCTACAATGGGGAAAATAAATATGTGATACACTGGCGATTTTGCAGGTTTTCCCACCTACAAAGAATGGAGAGGTCTGTCATTTTTATAATAGGGACACTTCAAATGTGAGAGACCGAATCTAAAAAGATGAAGCACGAGAGAATCCTTGGAGATGGTTGGGTGAGGAGCTGAGAAGAGAAGAGCAGAGGAGAAGGTCCTGTGAGGAGCGGAGATTGCATGAGGGGAGGTATCTGGAGATTAAGGCAGAGATGTATGGAAGGGAGAGAAATTATGGTTAACTCTATATGCACACTCCATACAAGAAATGTGTCAATCACTGATAAGACCGCCCACTGGACTCCTTTACCAACAATAAGCAGTATGTTAAATACATAAACTCAAATCTTTCCCCACAAAACTATATATCAAGCTGCTGGGCTGCTCTTGCTCTAGAACACGTTGCCTGAAGATCAGATACCATTCTCAATGTGACAGATTCCATTAAAGGGGTTGTCTCACTACATTGATTCATTTTACCTCAGTCCTGTTTTCTTGGCTTCATTTTGAATTCAGGGGCGTGTTTACTGGCTTCCACTAGGCTGCAGTAGAAGCCAGGTCTGTAGCTATAGCAACCAGTGCTAGCATCCTATCAAGATAGATCAAATAGGTCTGTAGCTATAGCAACCAGTGCTGGCAGCCTATCAGGATAGATCAAACAGGTCTGTAGCTATAGCGACCAGTGCTGGCAGCCTATCAGGATAGCTCAAACAGGTCTGTAGCTATAGCGACCAGTGCTGGTCGCTATATCAGGATAGATAAAACAGGTCTGTAGCTATAGCAAACAGTGCTGGCAGCCTATCAGAGATGGAACAGGTCTGTAATTATAGCAACCAGCACATGCAGCCTATCAGGAGAGATTAAACAGGTCTGTAGCTATAGCAACCAGTGCTGGCAGCCTATCAGGAGAGAGTAAACAGGTCTGTAGCTATAGCGACCAGCGCTGGCAGCCTATCAGGAGAGAGAACAGGTCTGTAGCTATAGCAACCAGTGCTGGTAGCCTATCAGGAGAGAGAGCTCAAGTGTGTAGCTATAGCAACCAGTCTTGGCAACCTATCATGAAAGAGTAAACAGGTCTGTAGCTATAGTGACCTGAGGAACTGATGCAGCCCATAGAAGAGGGGATATCTAGGAATAGGTAGGACACTGTTACTGGACACATATTACAAAGTGACTTGTTTTTGTAAGATCTTTAACATAAAAAGCAGCGATCCCTGTAGTGAGACGACCCCTTTAAATTAAAAACTGCTAGAATAACTTTTTTAGTGGGACAAACCATGTAATGAATCTCCCTGTATGTCCTAGTGCTTCAATAATGCTATTAGAAGTACTTCTACAACAGATTCGGACATTTCCAACGCAGGTAACTGTCCCAGATACTATTTTATGCTTCGTCACTGGGGAAGATCTTCCATAATGGTTAATGTTTCATGATAGCCCTGTGCTAGTAAATTAGTAAATCTCACATTTCTAGGTGAGGAAAAACATTATAATTGCAGACTTAAAACTTAAAGAGAAATGAGGGGGGAAGTAGAGGACCTGTCCCTTCCTAACTACACCCATTAAGTCCTATCAGTCCAGTGAAGATCCTGCACGGAAATATTTTCGAAGGGCTCGATGTTGCTGGACTTTGCACAAGGGGTTAAGGAAAAATGTGCATTGCCATTTTGGGAAGCAGGGACGGCAGTTTAGTCAGAGCTCCAGGCGCTGCTACAAGCTGTGTTTTATTATTCAGATGCCCTTGTCCCTCTTAACATGCTATTTTTTTTTCTCTCCAATCATTCAGGAGGATTACAGCGACACACAAGAGAGCGTGGACTTAAATCTTTGCTAGTGCAGTTCATTGTACAGAGTCTTAAACGTTCCATTTCTACACTCATTAAGAACCGGTTTACTGTATATATTACATATTAAGCTTCATGATGAGGAAAGGGAATTGGAAGATTTAGCTGCTGGGTTCGCATGCGCCGGACCCGGGTGATTGACGCAGACACCTGAATTTAACCAGAGAATAAGGCTTTTTCTAGGTAAACATAAGAAGATATCTAATATTTGTAGAGAATTATTATTTATTTTTTTAAATCATTAAATTTTTTTATTGAAGAAAATTTTGTTTACGGGGGAAAAAAAAACAGGACATAGTCCAAATGTCCCCAAACAAAAAGTAGAACAGTAACAACCCAGTGTACTAGAAAATTAAAAAGCAAAACATCATGCTTTATAAACAAAGCAGATAAGTCTTATCTTTAAAAACCCCAGTTTCTCTTTTTATATCGGAATGCAAGCAAAAAAAAACAGTGACAGGTAAGGAAGTTTTGTAATAAATTTTACTTTGGGAGGCATTATCCAGAAAAAGGTAAAATGAAGGTTTTTTCCCAAATACATTTTTATTTGAAACTTTTCCATTTTTGCCTCAGGATGCAGCACAGATTTTAACTCTTTGCCCTGAGAGATGATTTCTCCTGTGATCATACTTACAACTTGCAGAGAGTAATTTACTATTAGTGAGTGTAAGGGGTGGAAGGGGAAATGAAAATGCTACCTCTAATAAACTCTTTTAATACTGCCCTCTATGTACAAGAAATAAACTTAATACTGCCCCATGTACAAGAAAATAACTACCATACTAAGCTCCTAGTCAAAAATATAACTACTTAAAATGTCCTATGTCAAGAAATTTTAAATATATAAGCTGCCCCTTTTGTACAGGAATATAACCATATAAACGCCCCCCATGTACAGGAATATAACCCATAATACTACCCCCATAGTACAAGAAATCACTATTTTTAAAAAACTGCCCCCAGTACAAGAATTAACTATAAATACTGCCCTTATGTAAAAATTATAACTACTATAATACTGTCCTTTGTACAAGAATATAACTACTATAAATACTGCTCCCATGTCAAGAATTAACTACTATAAAACTGCCCCCCATGTACAAGAATATAACAAACCATACTCTGCTCCTATTTTACAAGAATATAATTACTATAATAACTGCTCCTATGTACAGAATATAACTGCTATAATACTGCCCCCTTTTGTACAAGATTCTAACAAATTATAATACTGCCCCCAAGTACGAGAATATAACTGCTATAATACTGCCCCTTGTACAGAATATAACTACTATAATACTGCTCCTATGTACAAGAATATAACTGCTATAATACTACCCCTATGCACAAGATTATAACAAATATAATACTGCTCTATGTACAAAAAATATAACTACTAAATACTGCCCCTTTTGTACAAGAATATAAACTACTATAATACTGCCCCTATGACAAGAATATAACTACTAATAAAAACTTCTCCTTGTACAAGAATAAATACTATAATACTGCTCCCTATGTACAAGAATATAACTACTATAATACTGCTCCCTATGTACAAGAATATAACTACTATAATACTGCCCCCTATGTACAAGAATATAACTGCTATAATACTGCCCCTATGTAATTGCTATAGTACTGCCTTCTATTTGTAACATTATGCCTACTATTTTCTCATAGTCCAGAGTTATACAGTTTTCTATAGGGTACAATAACTGCGCTTCCAATTAAAACTACCCGATGCAATGTTTTAAAAAATTTACTAAATTTTTTTTCCAGCTCCAGGGATCTTTAAATTTTTATAATTATTTTTTTATTAAACAGTGCCTTGTTTAAATTTCCGTGCATTTTTAGCAATCAAACAAAAAAAGCATTTAAGCTTTCCCTCCAAAGGGCACAGGGTTCCCTTTGGGGCCAAGAGAGTTTTGATGGAAAAAAACAAACTTTTGTTAATGGGGCCCCGCAGGAGCTTGCTGCACAGAAAGGGGGACCTTTCTTTAACTTTGCTTTTTCTGGGGTGGGCGGGTTGGGGGGGGGGGGGCCTTTTTTGTATGTCTGGAAGATTCTTTAGACATCATCAATGTTATTTTGCTGGGCGTTTACAGGTCTTATTGATCTTCTCCATAAGGGGCAAGTAAAACCCTTGGCCAAATAAAAACTATGTCAAAAAACCCCCCATAAAAAAAACACATGTACATAGGTTGCCCATTGAGGCATGTTACTTCAGTAGAGGAAAGACGATTGGCCACCAGACCTACGTCATGAGAATACAATAACTATATTTACTATTTTAACCAGTGTTAGGGGGACCGGACCTCTAACTCCTGATGAAGCCAGTTTAGCTGGGGAAACATGCTGGGGAGGTCAGCCATGACGTTTTAAATTGTGATTTTACCTTGTCTACAATTCACCCCTGCAAAGGGTGAAAAAAGGGAAAACCTTTTATTTTTTTCATGTCATTACTTGGGATGACTCCCCAAGGCGGAGGTTGGGATCCCTTGGGAGTTAGTAAAGGCTTTTATAAAAGGGGTTTTCCCTTTTAAAAATAGGTGGTTTTTCCCATAGATTTGGGGATAATGAAAAGGGCTTTTCCCTTCCTTCAGAAGTAAAAAAGGTTAAATGGTGAGGTTAGAAATGGGTTTTTTAAAAATAGTGTTATAGGGGTTTAAGATTTAACATAAAAAAATTTTCGTTTAGTGTTTTTAGATAGAAAACTGATGAGTTTTAAGTTTGCTATGGCAAAATAGTAAATATATGACAGAATCACTCTCTGTTCTCTTCGATTTTCCCCCATTTTTTTGGAGACTATTTGGAATACAATGAACACGGAAAAAATTCAGCTTCCCAACGGGTTTTATTCTAAACCCATTGGAAGAATTGTTGGGGGATTTGTGGAAACAAATATTTTGTATCTATGGTCATTACACATAGGTTAGTCGCCTAGTAATTGGCCTATTTGGGAAAGTCTCCAGGAAACTTTGTTAACTCATCTTTTGGGGGAATTAGGGGCAAGATGACATCACTTAACTCATGTTCCCCGCTAGGTTCGGTGGGGGGATTTTGTAAAAAACTGATGGGGCGCCTAGGGATGTCCTTTAGGAACATATTTTCTGAATGTTTTGTAAATGAGGGATTGCTCCCGGCAACAGTCGAAGAGCACTTGGTCTAGTAGACTGCTCTCAGAGGTGTTTTGTGGAACAAGCATGGAAATAAGATCCTCTTCTAGTGTGAAATCTACTAGATCCACCAGGGCAAGCTGGAATTGTGAACATTTTAGGAACATTTTTCCCCCTTGAAAATTTTAAAACTTCTTTTTTTTTCTCATTTCAACTGGATTTTATTTAAGAAAAAGGGTTAATTGTGACACGTATTTAATCAGTTTAAAAAACAGATAATAATAAAAAAATTTTAACCAGATTGCTAAATGATCGTTACAAGGTCAAAATTCAGGTAAGGTTTAACGGATTTTGTATCTTGGCTAGATTAAAGAGCGTTCCCCCTCTGCCAATAGGATACGGCCGGGCAGAATTATGATAACATTTTTGCAGGGGAAAGTCTTGAAGACCTGATGTCTCCTATCCCCTCAAGGACATGCGAGCATCCACATGAGGTTTGTAATCCTTTCACTTAACAACAAAAAAAAGAGGAATAAAAAACAGGTTCTCGGTCAGTCCCCCCCCCCCCCCCCGGGCGCCCCCCAAAAAAGAGCCGCCCAACCAAACCCGTGTCTACGTGGGTGTGCACCGGTACGGGCTGATCCTGGGCAAAAGGGCAACCATTCCTCCCCTGTCTGAGAATTTTTATAGTAAAGAGCGAGAGTTTGCATAAATTTCCCCATCGCTGCGCGTGTGGATTTCCGGAACCAGGAGGATAGGACGGGCTGGAGGAGTAGCCAAAGTCAAGGTATCACCAATTTTGCCGCCAGGACCGGGGAAGGAGTAGGTAGTTTTGAGAGAGGCCTTGGAGGGGGAATAAAAAAGAAACAAGGCAGCCGGACTTTTTGTATCCTGACCCCCAAAATAGTATGCATAAGGTCCAAAATTCGCCTCCAAAGGGTTTTGAATACAGGAAGCTCCCCCAGGTGCAGAAGAGTTCCCCCCTCTTTTACACGCCAGCAATTTGGTAACTGCGGGGTAATGGAGTGGAAAGACTGGAACCCCTGCCCCAACCGAAATTAATTTGTATTTTAATTCCGGGGCTTTAACAGAAATGGACGATTTAGGGGGCAAGAAGGAAGGGATCTCTCCCCCCCCTCTGTCGGGAGCCCCTACCCAAAAACCGTCTCCCGGCCCTTTTTGGAAAAGTTTGTTCACCTCTCCAAGGCAGCACCCCCAAATACTCTGCAAGCGTCCCTTTCCCCCAAGGACTCCAGGAACACCACGATTAAAAATTGAACGGGGCCCTGTGTAAATCCAAAGGCAAGTTTTTAGTGGGAAAAAGGGCTATTTTTGGGTAGAATTTAAATCTTGAGAATTGAGGCAACCCGATCCCTTCAAATCGTTGTAAGATTTCCGCGAGTCCGGGGAGAGCCACTCCCAAATACCTGCTGTTTGCCTCATCACCCTGTAGGGGGGCGAGAGCAAAGGGAAGATTTCGGGGGACTCCAGGATTGCCTAATAGGGGTGAACGGACCCCCCGGGCTAGTAAAGCAATTTAGAGGGGAATGCTCTCTAACCTGGATTGATGCGGGCTATCAGGGGACATCGGTAGGAGCCTTCTCGGAAGGAACTCGGTGTCAGCCCCGGCAAAGGGGGGGGGGAAGGGGGGGGGGGAAGGGGGGAAGCAGGGGGGTGTGGAGGGAGAGAGGGGAAGGGATGGGCCGGGTGTTGAGAGGAGGAGGGAAAGGGGAGGAAAGGATACCAGCGGGAGGGGGGAAGGGAAAGGGTGAAGGGAAGGGAAACAGAGGGCAGATGTAACAGGTAGGATACGGATTCGCAGCAGCCAAAAACGAGAGGAAAGGGCACATGGCATATATACCAGACAATCAAGTTTGACATATCTCATGATTCTAGAACTCGAGGATCAGCGGTGTGGATGTCTCTTGGGAGGGAGCCCTCCGCGTCCAGGATCGACGTCGAGGGAGTCTGGGGCTTAGGATCCCTGCGTAGGATTGAACAGCAAAGCTGGGAGGGACCGTCATGGAATGGGGTCAAACGCCCATAGCTTGCATGCAAGATCCGGCAGCGCCACATTCAGGATGATCCAGAGAGGCAAGGAAGCGGAAGGTCCGCGGGGATCAGGAGCGAACAAAAGTGTTTTTCTTTGTGACGAAACTTGAACAGAGAAAATGGGAATCCACATCTGTACGGGTATTCCCGCTCGCTTGAAGAAGAGCTAAGGTGGTTTGACGCCGAGCGCATTTGAAGAGTTCTACGAGATAGGTCTTGGAAATGCTCAGTGTCGTTCATTAAATTCACGGTTTGCATGTTGCCGCGTATCCTCGATTATTTTCCTTGGACGTAAAGTGGTGGATGCGGCAAACAATGTCCCTGGGTCGTGTAGTGACTTGGCTTGGTGGTCGGAGTGCCTATGGAGCCCGGATCAAAGGCAATCACTGTTCCTTGGCCTGCCCAGGAGTGTAATTGCAAACTTTCGTTAAAGGTGGGTATCAAGTCAAGCCGTCTTAACTGTTTCCGGTAGACCCGTACTCTAATATATTCTTCTATTGCGGTTTTCTAAATCGATCCATGGATTGACGAGCGCGCATATCGGTTTGCTGCACGTCAATAGAAGATTGCAAAGTTGAGATCGCGATGGTCCGTAGAGGCTGGGCGTCCTCCAGTTGCTGAAACCTCCCTTGAAGGATCGCGACATCAGATTGATACAGGTGCTAGGATCTAGCTACCAAGACTTTGTGAAGGTCATATGCCAGGTTGTTTCATGTCAGATTGGTTAGGAAGCAGCGATAAGAGAGCATCTTCAGCTCAGAGATGGTGCGTGGGTATGGATGCTCCTCAGGGGGGGGGTGGCTTGTAACGGTAGGAAAAGGCTGGAGAGCTGGATTGAAAATTGCGGCGAATAGCGCCTCATGGCCGCAGGGCCTGGTCAACTTTGACGGCTGGACTGCATCCCCCTTATGAGGAGTTAGGACTGGAGATGAGGAATGGTCCTTGTAAGGATTTACTGGCTGATATTTTTTTTTAGTGAGAGTGGCCACGGGGGCCAGGGTTATAGGCTCGGGAGGCATGATGTCTAGTAAAGGAAGATTCGGCTGCTGAAGAGTCCCTGGGCGACTCCAGAGATATCTGTGGTCAGCCCTGATGGGTGGGATGGAAGCTGTGCAGGTGGGCTTGGAGATAAGCAGGTGAGCGTCCATTTTAGCCCATCTGCATGCAAAGGGGTCCCAAAAGAGCTCTCTGCACCATGGATTGGGGGGGTGGGAGGGATCTTCATAGAGATACCCCCAGATGAGTGTGGTGCAGGCGCTTGTGGGGACCACATGAGTTGGACAGCAGCTGTGGGCCTGTAGAAGAGGACAATATTGTGTCATCATATCCAGTCCAGGGCCTTCTGCTGCCCAGTTGGTGGTGGAGCTGAGTGGGGATGTTAGGGAGGAACCCGTTGCCGGCGGGAGTCGCGGTGCAGCGAGGACCGCCGCCATCTTTGCAGATTCGTGTGGGATATCTGCCCTGGTCTGTCTTGCTCGGGCAGCGACGGGCTGGCACTGGTCTCTCCTTCATGCGGTGCCTGGGGACTGTGGAGATGCACCCAACCTTGATCCGTAGCGTCAGCGTCCCCGGGTAGTTCCGTCTCCGAGCTCAGAGGCCCGCGGCGTTCCCCATCATCTCCCTCTCCCCATGGACTTGTCGGGCGCCGAGGAGCGTCACCACTTCCGCAACTGCGCGGCGGGGAAGAGGCGGGTCCGTGGCTGCTAGTCCCCGGGAGGCACGATACGGAGACAGTGTGGGCGGCGGCCGAGATGGAGGCTGGGTCACGGGCCCCGATCCGGTCGCCTCTGTTGTAGGTTGCAGATCTTTACCTTTGCGGGCGTGTGGGAGGCGGGCAGATGGCGTTCTCGCGCCCGGAGGCGTGCATCCAGCAGATCCTCAGGGATGCCGGCTGTGTGGTTGTAAAACGTAATTGCGAGATTGGCATCAATTTTCTCCTGCCAGGCCTCCTGAGGCTTTTGCTGCCGCTTTTTGGCCCGTTTGTGCTCTTTATAAAGCTGGAGAAGGCTTTTGATGCTGGCCCTAGACGGAGTACTCACTGAACGTCTGTACTCCTAACAATAGCGAGAACGCCCTCGCGAATATAAACATCTTCTATTTCTTCTCTTGAATCTCAGCCCTTTCCATGACATTTTTTTTGCTTTATCAACAATATTACAGGTTATTACTTTTTTTTTCCATAAAAGAAATTAAAATTTTATCCCAGTGATGGATATTTAAACTCTTTTAAATGGTGATTCCATTAAATATTGTCTTTCTCCACTGACCATAATAAAAAAGTTTCACCGACATAGAGTCATGGTTCACCACGGATTTAGTGGAGATTTGGAGGAAAATGCACAATTTTCTTCTGTTGTTCCCTGTTTTGTTAGTACCTGGTGATAAGTCAACAGGAGCATGGTACGTATTACACCAATTAGGGCTGCGACACATCTACTCGTTATAGGCATATTTTGCTGAAATCATCAGGAAAAGAAATTCCGGCAAAATTTGTAAAATGCTACAGAACTCTGTTGGAAATTCCACATAAACACAGTATAATAATATTGTAGAAAATATGCTAAAATCTCTGCTTACATGTCCTGTTTGATGCATTCTTGGTTTTGTTGTTGTCTGTCCACTGCCCGTAGCCTCACGCTTGTTTGTAGTGAAGTTCCAGAGGAAGTTAACCCCCCTAAAATGAGGTAGAAAATATAAGGGCATCGATGTATGATAAAATGTTTTGAGTCTAAAACTAACTTTGGTGCTCCATTGGGTTACTTTATGTCCCTCGAAAAAGGTTTTGTTATATGTCTAATATAACTCAAAAAAGCTGCAGATAAAAGAACCTAACGTATGATATCAGCTTAGGCATAGAGGTCTTTTGATATTACCTCTCATTCCTGTACCATTGAGAGGTTAAGCTCTCCGAGTTATAGTCTGAATAAAGGCATACAAAATCACTCAGAAATACCAGACATGGGCCCCATTACAACTGTAAATTAAGCAAATAGAAGTCTGCAGGCTTGAGAAATAACAGAGGTAAGCGAGCCTGTGTGATTATAGGCTTGAGATACAAAGTGCGAAAATTAATAAGTAGCTTTAAAAGGGTTTTGCACGATGTGAGTTCTCCTTACCTCTATCTTTGCTCAGGAGAAAGAAAATTATAAAATTAAAGCATGCAAGCTTCATGAACTGTGCAGGGGTGAGGATGTGAGGGGGGTGTGCAAGAGCGAGGAAGGTTGAAGAGAGTCTCATAAAGTGTTACTCAAAATAATATACATATAAACAACTAGTGGATTCTCCTCATTACAGCAGACAGACTTGTACACTGCAATTGCTCCAGACCCTTGCAGCTCTTCACTGTTCCCTGTCATTAGTTAAGAAGTGCAACAAATGAGCTCAGCTGATGAGCTCCTGGTCGCTGTCTAATGTAAATTTCAGGTAGCTAGGGGGATGAGCAATGCTGTTGCTCTCACAGGCTTCACTTTTTGTAATCACATGTATTTAGAAAGTGATTAAAATACCTTTTGGAGGAATCCACGTTCAACATTAAATCGTGGCAAAAAAGCCTTTAAGTTCTATAAATAGTGGAGATTTGTGTCAAATAGTCACACATTTCACTAGCGATACAGCAGCATCTTTTGGTGTCGCTGCCGACAGAAAACATAATCCGTCCACCATTAAAAAACAGTGGGTGGTCGTTATGGGGTTAAAGAACTATCTAGAGGGAAAGAAGTTCACCCTGCTCAACTGGAGTGTGCACAGTCCCAACAGCGGGAGGTCGGGACCAGCGCGGGAGGTGGGGGGACACCCGCGGGAGGTGGGGGGGAACCGGCGGGAGGTCGGAGGCACCCCCGGGGAGGTCGGAGGACCAGCGCGGAGGTCGGAGGACCACCGGGCCGGGGGTCGGAGGACCACGGGCGAGGTGGGAGGCCACCGCGCGAGGTCGGGGGGAACCCCCACGCGCGGGGTGGGGACACAAGGGCCCGGGGGTCAGGCCCAATTTCGGAAGGTGGGGGGACACCGCGCCGGGGTGGGGGGGGAATGGGTGTTTTTTTGGGGTTTGCCCCTCGACAGTGCAGAGTAGAGCAGCTATCAGAGATAGACTATAAGCAAGTGCGAGTGTCCGGAGGTCGGTCTCCTCATTTTTAACCACCCTTGGGGGAACTTTCAGACAAATTTGCCATCTTTTGTTTTAGTGATGATTAATGGGGGTATCGAGCAGATTCTTGTTTGACCACAGTTCTAATTCGCTCGTTTGATATATTGGGAAAAGGTTTTTTCGCACAAAAAGGCGATTGTCATTATTTTTATCTGGGGACATTGAGCGATCCAGTTCAGCGACGTTGCAAATTCCTTTTCTTCGCCGCTTTACTCGCCTCTTACTGATCTTATGTTAGGCTCCAGTCACCCCCAAAGCACCTCCAGATCTCACAATTTGGCTACTTCCTTTCTTCATTTTGGATAATCTATAAGTGTTTTGTGTGTGTGTGTTCATAAATTATTTGGACAAAGCGGTGAATTCTAATGCATGATTAAAACCCCTCCACCCGGGTTTCCCCTTGCTTTAAAAACGGTTGTGCTACCAATGAAAAGTAGTATGTATCGGCTACATAATGGGTTCCCCCTTTTATGTGGGGTGTGAGCCTTGTTTTTGTGAAGGCTACAGGTAGACTTTAAGGGTCTGTGGCGTTCCCCCTTTCTGTATGCTCAATGTGTGTATTGACTTTAGCGTAATGATATTGTGAGGTAGATGTTAGTTTTGTCTAGTGTCCCCCACACTTTTCCATGTGTTTTGGGATTTACGATGGTTGTCTGATTCAAGGTGAATCAGAGCACCGTCTGTGAGAATTTATCTGTATTTTTATCGCGCGGAGCAGGGATTTCCCCACGGAGTCCTGATTCATAGAAGCTGCAGGGGGGCACTAAAAGATAAAGAAAAGCGGGAAATGGGCCCTGGTGCCTGGACCCCTGGCGCTGGAAAACCAGGAGTGAAATAAACTTTCAGCGTGGGGTGTTCCCCAACCCACAGTGTTTTGGGAAAAAGGTTGCAGTTTTTTGGAAGTTTTTTCATTTAAGGCGACATGTCCCAACTCGCCAACGCCAGTTTTTGTTCTTTTTTGCGGAAACCCCCTTTTTTACGCCATATTTTGTTGAAATTTTTAGACTGTGTACAAAAAAACTGGGTTTTAGCCGGTAATGACTTTTTGGTAAGGGCCCCTAAATATGGTGCACTGTCGCCCCTCGGAAATGCGCCTATTGAGGTCCCTTACATATGTTATGCGCCCCGTGGGCATGAGCAATGTATGCTTGTGCCAATTTTTTTGGGGGTTTTTTGGCAATGCCCTTTTTTGATTGAAATTCCCCTTTTTTTTTGATGCAACCCCCCCTTTTTTTTGAAGCCCAACCCCCAAATGCGCCCTTTTTTTTGATGCAATCCCCCCTTTTTTTGATGCAAGGGCCCCCTTTTTTGATGCAATCCCCCCTTTTTTTTCTTTTTTTATACAATGCCCCCTTTTTTGTGAAAATGCCCCCTTTTTGTGCAATCCCCCTTTTTTTTGATTCAATGGCCCTTTTTTGATGCAAGGGCCCCCTTTTTGATGATGTGATTTTAGGCTTTAAAAGTAATTATGAAAAGGTTCCCTGACGCCAATTTTTTAAAAAAGAAAGGACTTTCAGGTGCACTTTAATTTATTTAATGGCCCCCAAAACTGCATAGATAGCACTTTTCGGACATGTCGCCCTTAGTTTTTAAGCAAACCCAGTAGTAGGTTCACATGGAAGGAGAAAAATAATGGAATGGTTTTATTCTCCCTTCCCGCCCGGGCCATTTTGCAATTTAGCACAAAAACCTACATGTAAGAATACTGCTGTACCGGTTTTCCAAAACACGCTGTGTGTGAAACCGCCAAGACGTGGCGGGGCCGGGGAGAGAAGGGGGGAAAAAAAGATAAAATTGGAACAAAAGGTAAAAATTTTTTCCTAAGACACATGCATTTTTTCCTATGGGGGAAAAAAAAAAGGGTCAACTTAAAGAGCAACTTCAGTCTGACATTCTCCATTCTGTAAGCCCTATTCTTTTCACTAGGGTTGGAGACAGTATTTTAGTAGTTTATTCCTGTCTGGGGCAGTTTTTAGTGATTTTTTGTACATAGGGGGGAGTATTTTTGTGTTATATTTGTATTAGGGGCGATTATAGTATTAATTCTTGTCATAGGAGCAGTTTTGTGTTTTTTCTTTGCTAGGGGCATTTATTTTTGTTCATATATTTTGTCATAGGGGGGAGTTTTTTGTAGTTTTTTTCTTGTACATAGGGGCAGTATTTTGTAGTTTGTTCTTTTACTGGAGCTTTTTTATAGTAGATATATTCTTTTAATAGGGGGTGAGTATTAGTTATATTTTGTACAAAAGAAGCGTTTTTATGTAGTTTATTCTGTAAAAAGGGCAGTATTATAGTAGTTATTTCTTTTACATGGGGGCGTATTATAGTAGTTATTTCTTGTCATAGGGGCAGTATTATAGTGTTTATTCTTTTCTAGGACAGTATTATAGTGTTATATTCTTGACTGGGGGGAGTTTTGTGTTTTTTTGTTTAGGGAGCGTTTATGTAATTTATTCTTGTACTTGGGGGGCATATTATTGTAATTTATTCTTTTCTAGGGCATTTTTTTTAGTTATAAAAACTTTATATTTTCCCTCTAGGGACAAGGGAAATAATTATAAAGTTTTTGTCAAATTTTTTTATTCTTTTGAAAAGTATTAGTAGTTATTTCTTGTAAAGGAAACGTTTATATGTTTTAAATTTTGTAAAGAAACAGTATTTGTGTTTATTCTTGTCTAGGAAAAGTTTATAGTATTTTTTTGTACTAGAGATTTTTATAGTTATATTCTTGTACATAGAGGGCAGTATTTTTAGTAGTTATATTCTTGTCATAGGGGACAGTATTATATTTATTTATATTTTTTGTACATAGGGACAGTATTATAATAGTTTTTATTTTTTCATCGAGGACAGCGTTACAGTATTTTAGTTTTATTATATTTTTGTATAGTTCTGTATTACAATTTATAGGGATTGACTCATCATCGGGTGGCCACAATAAATCCACTAGAATTGGCTGCAAATCCATGATCCTCAGAAGAATCAATTTTCTTTGTAAATTAGCTTTTTTTTGTTATAAGTGTAAGTTTAGGGCTTCTAAGACCCAAAGCAAAATCGGGTAAAAAGTGGGTAAGGGTTTCACATAGCTAACAGAGATCATGTTGGACTGCTCCCTCTAAATCCTCTATAGCTATACCTCTGTTTCCATAATTTCCGACTTAAGGGTCCAAGTATTTGTGACTGGAGTTTGCTTTAAAGTGTGAACATAAACAGCCCCATTAGGCTGATTTGTGATGTATGAACCAATATGAAGTATAATGACTCTCCAATATTTACCATATAAAGATTTTTATTCCAAAAAATAATTATAAATGCAAAAAATACAGCTATCACAACTGAAACAACCTTAAAAACATTTAAAAACACAAAATACCCCCCAATACAAATATTGGTGACACATCCCTCACCCAAAGTTAACAAACATATAAAATTTTATATTCTTGCTTGCACTGCTTTAACAGCAGTCAGAGAGATACTTTACAGCAGCTTCATTTCACATAGGATTCTTAAGACAATTTTGTCATTTGAAATTGTATAGGAGAGTTTTCACGGGGGGGGGGAGGGGGAGCTGTGACTATTTCCTATTGAGACTGGTGGTTCCTGTGTTATCTGTACACATTGGCGTCACCTTTAAGTTTGACCCTCTTTGTGCTGTTTAATGGCCCCACTGCTTAAAGCTCTCTAAACAGACAGGAAGTGTCAGTCGATTTTATGCCTTAGTGGCCAAAGTGAAAACTGCAGGACTTAGGAATTATTTAAAAAAAACACTGAAAGTGATATGGAAAAATAAAATAAAACATAACCAAGAATTCCTAAAAATTTTTTAACATAAAAAAGGTGAGATAAACAAGAAATCATTTTTTTATGACACGTTCCCTTTAAGTAATGGTTTGGCCCACAAATTGATAGCCCATGATATACATCGGTATTTTTTGTTGTAAATTTATTTTTTTGCATTACATTGTAAAAACAGAGACTACATTACAACAGGTTTTCTTTTTTACAGTTTACTGGTAAAAAAGCAACAACATATTTTATCAACGTTGAAAAACATTTTTAATGGATCAGTAATGCAAAGGTTATAATCATTATCATAAAAAGCTCTCGGGTTTCACTGGATAAATGTGTCATCCCTGGACTCGCTATGACAACACTTCATTCAGCTATTTTATAAGTATGCTTTTAATATTGCACTCCACTTCTGCTTAAAGACAGCATAATAGCCACCTTGTGGTATACATAACTGGTATTGCGCTGTAATCATTATTCTACAGAATACAGGCAGTCCTCCACTTAGACCGTTCCGACTGACTTACTTCCGTCTCCTAGTTACAAACGGAGACTTTATGGGGTATGCTGGCACTTGTAGTTCCATATTCCATAGCAGATAGTAGCTGTGGAATGACAATTTTCCCGACACACAGCAGTACAGGGTGAAATTCTTCTTAACAGGGGCACAGAGAGCAAAAAAAATGTAAAAACCCTTCCCTGCACTGTCCATAAAAAATACCCCTTTGTGCTGCAGTCACATTTAATAAATATACCGGTTCTGACTTCCATACAAATTCAACTTAAGAACAAACCTACAGTCGCTATCCCGTTTGTAATCGGGACGGGCCTGTATTTTAGGCCTCGTTCCACGGCTTATTTTGCTGCGGATTGGCGCCGTACTGCGCGCCGGATTTGCGCTGCAGTACGGCGGCCAATCCGTCGGAGTAATTACGGTAATCCATGCTCTCATAGAGAACAGTGGTTCCGTCGCCCCTCCGCCGGGGGAATCCCCCGCTGGGGAGAAAGTGAAATGCACATTATTTACGGCGCGGACGCGCCGTAAACAATGCATTGTCTATGGGGCCGGGAGCGGCGCCCCCGCCGCGCTCCGGGCCCGCCCCCTTTCCGCCCTTATTCACGGCGGATTTGTGAGCGCAATCCGGCTCACAAATCCGTCGGGAATAAGCCGTGTGAACACGGCCTTAACTTCATGCAGAACTATCACATTTCCTTTCCAATTCTATACTGTAGTTCTTTTGATTTTTTTTTTTTTAGATGAAGATTCCCTCTTGGGCTCATATTGACAGTTTGGCTTCATCTTCAGGTAGCGGCCCACACCAACACTCGCCCAGTGCATTTCAGAGCTTTCCTTATCCTATCCATTGTCTGAGAAAAGGGATTGGACTCTTGGGCCAGTTCCCTTCTTTGATGATTACGGTCATTGATTGGGCCAATTCCCTTCCTAACATTTTTACTATATTTGATACTTAAAGGGATGTAACCACCTTAGACTTGAATGGCATTTCCATAGAATATGCCATCAGGGTCTGATAGGTGAGGGGACCACCTTTGAGACTCACACTTATCTCGTGAATGAGCCTCCAAAAGTGTCAGCTCAGATTGGGGGGACAGTCACCTGTACGCACAAATCTCAATTTTGTTTGGGAGTTCCAAGTACAGGGAAGCACCCCTTAAAGAAACTGATGAACATGTTTAAGTTATATGGGAACAACCTGTCTATGGGAATGTACAACCATATTGGAGATGCACACTTATTTTCTTATTTATAAATGCAGTTTAGCATTTAATTCCCAATCCTTGCCAATACCCCACCAATGAGAACACCCAGGAACACCTCTGAAATTCCCACTTTCACGTGTGGCTTTCAGAAGCCCCACCATTTTTGTGATCCAATTCATGGGAGACTCTTAGGCTATGTTCACACGGCTTAACTGCGGGGCGTAATTTCGCCCCGCAATTACGCCGTGTGGACGGGGGCGGGGCGGGAGCGGGGGAGTGAGCAGGGGGCCCGGGACTTCGCCCGGCCCATAGACAATACTTTCTAGCGGCGCGTATACACCGCTAAAAGGGACATGTCCATTATCTCCCCGCCGGCGACTTCGCTGGGCGGGGAGAGGAGACGTAATTTCCCTAGTTCTCTATTGAAACTGTGGATTACCCTAATGAAAGGGCCGTTTTCGGCCCGTAATTGGCGCATTCTGGCGCGTAATTACGGACCGAAATACGGCCCATTTTAAGCCGTGTGAACATAGCCTTAGGAGAACTTAGGGTGTTGAAAAGTATGGAATGGGTGTATGACTATTATGGCTGCTGCAATAAATGGGCGGGTTAATGGGCAAAAGAATGTCTATATAGCAGTACAATCTCCAGAAGGTGATGGAGCGTGGCACCTCCGCTAGAATCCAAGGACTGGCAGATGAGCTGTATATGGAGCCTTATATATTTCTATGGTATATTGTGCTACTATCTTATTTGTGCAAGCCTTAATATAGCTGTGAGCAGTCACTACATTACCACCTTCTTATGATGATAAGATTACTCTGCTAATCCCACCTAGTGATAACATTACATGATGAACCTGGCCTCTAATAATCATGAGATGACTCTTATGACTATGTCCCAGTCTATACTGCATGGATAAAAATTGACATGTAATATTACATTTTATATATTACCTTTAATACACCAATACCACCTTTCCCCCAGTCCTTATAAAATATTTCACTAAGCTGCAGTGAAGCTGGTTATCCATAACCCTGTTTCAATGTTATTGAATAAAAAAAAAAAAGTTCTGTCTATCAGTCGATTCGAGGCTACCAGTGTAAAGGTCCATTATGTTAATTATTTCTTTGTAGACAACCTTTACAAAGTGAAGCAAGCCAATTATTTGAATGTACGAGGCTCTTAGATACTTGATGTTTTCTAAATAAGGGAGCAGTTTCTGTCGATAATTACTCTGTATTTTAATTTCAGCACTGAACATTAACCCACTGCTCTGCAGTGATTTTGAGACCGCAGTATTAGCTGGTCTCGTGCATCTAAAAGGGAACGTCAAGTGGTAAAATTAAACCTTAGTTTATGAAGTGAGGCTCAATGTACAGTTAAATCCCACAAAACCTAATAGAAATGTTTTGAATTGCACAAAAATATTGTACCACAAATGAGTTTTTTTTTTTTACTGAAACAATTATAGGAAAGTTCTCTTCCTATAACTATCTTTTTTAGCAATTGCATTCAATTTAAACTAAAATATTATCTCCCCAATTACCCAGATTTGGTCAAGAATCCACTGCATACTGTTACCTATTAGCTATTACCTAAAATTATCTTCCCAAATACCTTAAAACACTGCTAAAGCTTGTGTACAAGAAAAAATCTTAAAAAAATATTA